>JAPYKE020000367.1:0-35000 GCA_028554795.2 Sinohyriopsis cumingii | reverse complement strand
TACATTCATTTGGAGATTGTATTCTCGTAGTTGTTCTTAGTTTTGATCTTTTCTATTGTTGTTGTTGTTGTTATTATTATTATTATTATTATTATTATTATTATTCGTAGCTGGAGTCTAAGATAGTTATATACCTTTAAAACTAGGCGCAGTAATAGCCATTCAGAATCATAGAGAGAACTTAGGAAGAGAAATATAAATTCAGCTAACGTTCAAGCGACCATTCATCGTGGTTTAGCAGAACTTTAAGTCTTGTAGCGTTAATAGAAGGCAATCGTTTCCTCTTTCATTTATACAACCATAATACATTTATCTGCACATCCATTACCGGTAGACAAGTTTGTAAAGAACAGGAAACAAGCAATTTAATCATGTTATACTTACTAGTAAATATCTTCATTATATTGTTTAATACTCTAGTAAAGGATGACCGCAACTCAGCTTCAGGATCCGTTTTGCAGTGGTTGTCATAGAAAAGAGTGTCAACAGGATGACCACATTTGGCCTGGGATCCGGGTTATCTCCATAGAAGCACATGAAGAATCTGATAAGGTCGTGACTTCAACCTCTGAGGCTCTTGTGGCGGCAAAGGAACATCTAGAACAGCTGGAAAAGCTAAAATGTAAGGTTAATGCATTTATGTCAGGTAATGCATTTCAGGATTGACTTTTCCCTCTGGAAATAATAAACTTAGGTTCAAAATGCCTAATTGGCAACAATATTTTCGACCCATATTAAATTATTAAAGTTTCGAGTTCATTACAAATGTAAGGAAACTAATACACTTTAGGTTTTCAATAAGGAAACTAATGCACTTCCGGTTTTCGACGACCATATTCATTTTTAACATGCAGATATTCATTATCAAAGACTTTGTTGTGACAAGTGTTTTTCACGTCTAATTTTCAAATATTGTTGCGACTGTTGAGTCTTGACTCATTCATCATGCCTACGTTTTGTATAAAATACTGTGATATTATTTCTTTTTCAAGATCTGACCTTCGCTCTCAGTAATGCTTATTTATGAAAAAAAATATATAACAATTCTCTTTTGAGGAAATTCGACTTTACAATGAGTCCAGCTTACCCATTTGCTGTTTTAGAGTGACAATACACGGTTAGCTGTGTGCAGACGTTTGTCATTGCATGACGAAAATGTTTGACCCCAGTTATCAAAACCTTTCCAGAATGCTCCGGTGAATGCAAGATGCCTTGTTATCCGCATCGTCCTTAATAGTCGTGGAAATTAAGGAACGGTCGAAAGGGGCCCTAATGATGTCAGCAGATCAAAAAGGTGGTTCGTCTCAAACAATTTCAAATATGAACAAAACGTCCCTTCGATTTTCTGAAAATTGAAACCTGATTTCGTAAGTTTTTTCAGGATATTAAGATCCCTTTCGACCGTCCCCGAGGCTCCGCAATGTGTGTGAGTAATTTGGATTTTTAACCTAGCTTTGAAACTTTTCAATCATATCGCTACGATGTCAGCAGTGTGGCAGTTTATAGTGAATTCTAGCACTGGGGCACCATGCCGCAGACATGTAGCATCGTGTCCCACCCAGTCACATTATCCTGACACCAGGCCGACCAGTCCTAACACTAACCTCTTAATGCTGAGCGCCAAACGAGGCAGCTGTTAGTACCATTTTTGTAAGTCTTTGGTATGACTCGGCCAGGGATCGAACCCACGACCTTCCGCATCAGAGGCGGACGCTCTATCCACTAGACCACTAGGTCTGAATCTCCGCAATAAGGTTTAATATAGAAAATAGATTAATAAAATGCATTTTTTAGTCTTTTTCATTTTCTTTCCTTCTACCTCGGTTTTCCTCTCGTTTCTGTTTTTTTTTTTTATTATGATGCTTGTGGCAGGCAAAGTAGAAAAATATGCGTGAGATTTTCCAGAAATTAGGACTCTATGAAGAAATTGTTTCAAGAAAACTCAAGCAAGTGAGAAACATATGGACGAAAAATTAATGTGTTATGTATATTTAATTTGTATTGTTTGATATATTTTTAATTATTATATTCTATGGATACCTGTTTTAGATAATATTTCCCTATGAGTGTGGGTTAAATGTTATGATCATTATCAATATAAGTAAACATATTTATTAGGGTCTGAGTCACGGTTCTTGGAATTCCCCCATAAAAATAATTGGCCTGCCTAATGTTTACCACATTCTGTATTGCAATTTTAGTAACATAATCTTCTAGAATTGAAGCTGCCATTAAGTAATAGTTGTTTTTAGAAAATTCTAATTGTGACAGAAGTCAAACAGAGGGTTTTATAACCTTGTTTTCTGGAACAATTATTCCTGCAATGACATCTAAAACAGAAAACAATCTTATTGTTGTGTTCAGTATTTCGTTTGGACTGGAATTTATTAATTAAAATTATTTATTCACTAGAAATACAAAGTACTCATCAATAATATTCTTGGACAGAAACATTAATTTGGAATTATTGTGAACTTAAGTAGGGATATCTTGGATTATATTATTGTGATTTATTAGGACAGAATTTTTGTTTGGTAGCTTGATATGTTCTTTGGACACCTACACGACAACCACCTGCTTTTAAATCGTGATAAGACAGAAGAACATCCTGTCTCAAATTTGTTGGTAGAACAACTTGTTTTATGAGTTGATCTGAGGAAGTTTTGTGTTTTGCTTGAGGCTGGAAAAAATTATATAAGACATTAATAAGTTCACTTGCTTCATACGGAATAGCTTTTGCGCGACGAGTATTTTCTGGTAATATTCCTTGCTCTAAGTAAACTTACATATACTTGAAATCAGGGCACTCGCGCTGATATTGGGCAATATCTGGTAGTTCTGAAGACGAATCACTAAGTGTGCTATCATTAGTGTGTACTGCAGAGATGATTGGGAAATCTTCATTAGTATAATGTAATTTCTGTTCATTCTTTTTGTATAGACTGAAAAGCTGGTTCTGATTGAGTATGTGTGTCTATGTAATCTGGAGATTTCTCCAATTCTTGTTCAGTAACTGACCAGTGCTTTTCGGCGTCTGCTAAAGCTCTTCCACCATAAGCAATAACATGTTCTTTGTCATCTATCCCTGTTTGAGACAAAATATACCCTAGAGTGGTGCCGCTAGTATCACATGTGAGCCTAAATGGTTTGTTAAAATCAGGATAAGCCAAAATAGGCGCTGAGGTCAGAGCTATCTTAAGAGTTTCAAATGCTTTTTGACACTTATCTGTCCAAAGGAATGAACTGTTTTTTTTTTCTCCAACAATTTATTTAATGGTGTTGCTATGGTAGAATAACCGTGAACATATTTCTGGTAATAATTGCACAAACATAGAAAACTACTAACATCTTTTTGTGTTTTAGGAACAGGGAATTGTGCAACTGTATTTAGTTTAGATTCATCTACCTTGATTCCTTTTGTTGAGAATTTATGACCAAGGTAAACATCTTCAGATGCTGAAGATACACATTTTGAAGGCTTGAGTGTCAACTTTATTTGACGTAAACGATCAAAAATGAGTTCAAGATGTTTGAGGTGGTCTTTAAATGAGTTGGAAAAAATGATGTCATCAAATGTATTCAAGACATGCTGACCAATGTATAGCTCTAAGAACATGACCTAAAAGAAAACAAACAGTGGCGGGTACTTTACTGAGTTCATTCAGCATTGCATTCCATTGGTAAAGACCACGTGCTGTTATAAAAGAACTATTATGTTTGGTCAGTGGGTCCATTTTAATTTGCCAGAATGTTGAATTTAAATCTAAAGTACTGAAAATACATGGTTGAGTTTGTCCAACTGCATCAACGACATCCTTTAATCGTGGAAGAGGGAATATCATCGGTTGTGTCACCTGATTAAGTTTCCTATAGTCAATAGCAAAACGATAGTCACCATTTTTCTTTTTGACCAATACAACTGGGGATGCATAACTAGATGAACTGACTTCAATTAGTTGATGTTCTAATAATTCCTCTACCTGTCTACCAATTCCTTAGTGATATGCGGTGCCGCACGATAAGGTTGACAACGAACCGGCATGGAATCACCTGTTTCTATTCGGTGTATGAATTCGGTAGTACTACCCAATTCGTCCAAATTAACAGCAGAATCATCCCTATGTTGATTCAAAAATGTTCCTGTTTTTGGTTTTCTGTCAAATCTGGAGAGTGTAAATCAAAATTAATTGGTTATTATGGTTAACTAGATTATGTATTCATGAGGTTGGGTGTGTCATTCCTGTCAACAGTGTCCTAATTAATGGTAAATATTGTTTGTGGGTATAGCACGCCCACATATGATAATACAGCATTGGCACGTACATGCATAGCCATTGGAGTAGGGTTAACAATTTGTAAAAAGTTCTTTTTGGAAACTGTCAGAATTGTTCTAGCTGGAAGAATTATAGAGTTTGGCTTGCTATAAGACGGTTCAGTTAAACAGATATTCCTTCTGGGATTTTACTGATACGTACTGCGATTGTGCTTATTGAGTTAGGCTGAATGATCGTAAATTTCGTGGCGCGTGTGAGACCAGACTGATTTTGAATTAAATTTATGGTTACCATATCGTCTAGCAAAGGAGAGAGTTTGTGTATCTAAATTAACGACAGCTTTGTATTTAGTATTTAAAAAATCGATACCCATGATCACGGAATGATGTAAAGCATGTACAACATAAAATGAATGAGAGAAGCATATGCCTTCTATTTTCAAAATAAGTTGAATCAGACCTGAAACACTATAATGTTCACCACCGGCTCCTACAATTTGGGAAATATTTGATTTTTTAAACTGACGTGAATTTAACCCTGCACGATGAAGTAAATTTAAATTAATAGCCGAAATGGTCGCGCCTGTGCCTGCTAATGCATGTGTTGATTTGTCTCTAACAAAAATCGGAACATTGTTTTTGTGAATAGGTGTGACTAAGGTAATTTGTGGCTGTTGATCATACCTACGACAGGTTTGTGTCCTTTCGTGAGATGCATATTCCTATTGGTTTCGGGTTGTCAAGCACACACGCGTAAAGTGACCTATCTTGTGACAGAAGTGACACTGTATGGCAGACTGAACGTTACGTACATTGTCCGCCACACCCAAAACAAGGCGTGGAGGGACGACTTTGTGGTTGTGGCTGGTAGCGCATACCACGAGGTGATTGATATGAGTAGTTATTACCTGAATAATTTCTGGAAATGCTGGTGGCTGTGCTTGAAAGTTTGTATTTTGTCTGTAATACATACTGCGCTATTGGTAGTTTGAATTATGAGGGCGAAATTGTTTTGTGGCATTAATGTGTGCATGTGTTTTGAGAGCACGAATTGTTGTCTTTGTTTTCTTTTGATTTTGCAACCTTAACTTCATGTTTGAGTTGTTTTACTTCATCTAAAATTGTGTTAGGGGCAGACAGGTCAGTGTTATCATTAGTGGCAATGGACTTATTTTTGCTAAAACTGCTGCTTGGCGTAAATCTGCCATGTTTGTTGGATTTTCGTTCAGTACGATCCTTTTTACAGAAGCTTTCAATCCATTCAATGCCACTGCTAATAAAACTTGATCTGGGATAGTTTTCTTAGTTGCGATTTGCAAAAGGCGACAATCTAAGTCCATGACTGTTTTAGAAGAACCTTGCTGAGTTTGCAAAATTGATAGATCTAAAATGCATCGTCATTGTGAAATCTAGATATAAAGGCTGTGACTAGAATGTGCAAATTGCTTGTAACAGTATCTAGTAAGGTATCGTACCAGATTTTCGCATGCCCCTGAAGATGAAAAGGAAAAACATTCAAAACTTTAGCTTCTGATAATTCATAAAACTTAGCACATTGTACAAAATGAACTGACCATTTAACAGGATTCTGAGACTGATCACCATTAAAATCATCTAACTTTATAGCAGAAGACAATACCTGTTTGCGAGAATCGGTTGTTTCCAAAAATATTTGCACTCTTAGAAACATGTTTTGGCGGAGTTAAAGTTGGAAAAGTGTGTAATGTTCAGTGGGTTTGCCGTGTAAAGAGTACTTTTTGGAGATACAAGCACTGGCGAAATTGTCTCAGACGGTAGCTGTACTGGCTGGAACTTTCAAACGTTGGTGTGGTCAGATAAATTGGGCGCTGAGTCACTGGTGCTAGACTGGGCGTTGGTGGCGTTAGGTCAATTGAAGCTTGGTCAAATGGAGGCTGAATCACAGGTACAGAACTTGGTGTGGACAAGGTACCAATTGAACCTGTTGGAATCGTCGGCAAGGTTGTCAGTGGTGGGTAGATTGTTACTGGCGATGTGTAGATGGCTGCTGCACCGTCTAATAGGAGCGAAGTTGTTGGAATCAGGGATCTGTCTTGTGAATATGGTGGCGCTGTTGCTTCTGGAGTGGATGTAGTATAGCTGGGCTACGTGATGTCTAATGGTCGCAAAAGTTTCAGTGCTGGATCTTATTTCGAACATCACTGGAATTTAATTAGAACTTTATTCATTAGGACTGGTGATAACATTTTTTGGGACAGTATGGGATTTAATTCGCATTACTGTAAGTTCTTTTTAAATTTTCGCTTTGTAGGGAAATATTTTTGAATTTTACAAAACATCAAATGCATCAGTGAATGAAGAAATGAACAAAATGGAAATATGGGGGAAAATGTCTCAACTGCAAAGTTTTTTAAATGTTCGTTTCCTTTATACATCAGAATGTAAATAATAACTTTACGTCCGACTAATTTATAAATGTATTCAGAGGCGTACTTTAAGTACTTGACAGCCGGGCGGATCCTTCCTTTGGCACCCCCCTGCAAGTGGATTTTTAAACAGTACAGTGCTGTTATAAGCAAAGTGGAAATAACGTTTACTTTGGTGTATTTTTCATATATTTCGAAAACTTGTACTGGTTTTTCAACTCTTCCGATGGCACCCCTTCCCCCTTTTTCTGGCTGTCTCCCGGGGCGGACAACGGTCTCCCCCCCCCATTTGTACGCCACTGAATGTATTTGTTGTGTCATCCTTCATTTCCGCTGCGTTCTTATTGTCTGTGGAGATAACGGGAATAGCGAGAAAAGCCTTTATGACCTTATTCATTTTTATTTATTAATGTCTTTAGGTGATTGTTTAATCGATTTATGGATTTTATTTATTTTCCTTTATATTTTTTCAGTTATTCATTAAATATAATCAATACGCTGACATTTATAGTATAATATTTATAAATCATCAAGCGGTTATTTTATTTACCTCTTTATACTTTTGAAATGACCGGTTATTTTATTTACCTCTTTATCCTTTTGAGATGACCCCCTTTCTTGGCCCGAAGACATATATTAATTTGAGGACATTAAACTGTTCCTTAGTACCGCAGACAATAAGGCCTCCAAAAGGAAAACTTTGACGTACAGTACACCATGTGTGTTGATATTTTTTTATACATAAGCAAATTACTTATTACATAATTTATGCACCATATACCCACAAACAGGTGGGGTGTTTTTTTTTTTGTTTTTTTTTAAGACAAAACATGCTATCAAGCAGTACACGCAATTATAATGTTTCGGGAAGTCAAACGTCACAAAATCCAATGCATCAAAGCTGACAAAAAAAGATCTGGATTCCACCTTTGTACTCAAACTGTGTCTTGTCTATGGGGCCAGACCTCAGACCCGGTATCACGTGTTTCAGGCGCTAGTGGCAGCATATTAAGGGGCCGTCCATTTAGTACGTACGCATGGAGGTGGAGGGGGGTAACGTAAATGCATAATAAGCGGGGGTGGGTGGGTGAAACCTCGATACAAATTTGTAACCTGTTCGACTGGGTTCAGTCCGCGTTTGAATTTTAGTGGACACTAGACAAACTGTTTGAAGTTACGCAGCTTATTTATTTGATGCAGCCAGACATTTAGCGTCGGTGGACTATCTGTTTTATTAAACACGTTAATATTATTAATCCTTTATGGTTTCTGCGTGGATTAAATATAGGCCGTTCTATAGAATTGGAGGGAGGGGTCAAGCAGGTGGGGTGTGTGTTAAAAAGTTCCAGGGTTCCTACGCTACCGGGAAATCGGGAAAAAGTCGGGAGAAATTATAAATTTTTTTCCTGACCGTGAAAAGTCTTTGAATTTCGCAAATATTGATGAAAGTTGGGGGGAAAAAACCTTTAATTTTCTGTTACCACTTGACGCCCGAAACAATCAGGTAATTGAGTCGTAACTAAACTGATCGTAGGTTAAATTTATCAAGTTCTAACCAGAATATTCGGAGGGTGCAGTATGGATCATTTGGTTGCTTGCAAAAAACATATATGCTGAGTCAATCCAAACGCCCAGTGGATTAGGTTCGTCTAGTAGACTTCTATTTTCAAAGCTTGATATCCGTATCTTTCCTTACATTGAAGGTATGAAAACCAGTCTAGCATCACAAGAGGCCAACATAGTGGTGGCAAAGCGTAGCCGCTTACCGGATCGCTTAGCAAACTTTAAACGTTGTTAGACAGAATGATATATGCATGAAATCGATATGAAAATTACTTATTTTCTTAGAAATTTTTAGCATTAAAATCGTTATGTCTTTAATCAGCAGAAAGACAGGATAAAACTACGTCGTTGATGAAATGTGACCTGGTACTCGCAATTTGCATTACTAGTTGCACGAGTACACAAATCTAACAACCCACATTTTCAAATGTTGTAGAGAAAAACATTTATTAAAAAAAATTAAATGAAATTCGTATATTGGTTGTAATAAAAATACAAAAACGAAAGAACACAATATTCTCCATATTTATATATTCGAGAACAACTTCTGGAGTTGTATCACGTGACTATCACGATGGCACGTGGTCTCTGCTTGATAAATCAGACTGGCCAGATTGCTGATTTTACAAAATGTATCTGACTTTCATTTAATACAATTGAATTTCTGTACAACAATATTATAAAGGAGTTAGTTGTTTATATCACGTGACTATTGGACTTCGATGTCGTTATTTGAGATGTGCAGTTGCAATGACCCCACACGCCAACTTAAATGTCCAAATATGAAAAATGGAGTGGGAATATTCGGAGGAAACTCGGATTAGAAAACAGACTGCTATTCGTTTTAAGCTAACTATGTAGTCCAAATTGTCTGAGCTGAAATGAGAAATTGTCGTCCCATGTATTATGTAATAAAAAACGATACGAGCCTCCGTATCAATACAGGTTTGGGGACTGGTTTTACGAATTACAAGAAGACATGTTGATTTTACAGAAAATCCTGACCTTGTTTGTACAACAGTATATACTTTTGATGGTCTTTTGTCAAAATTTCAGTCAACCGTTTTAAAATGTTTTTTATATGATGGATTTTTTTATACCAGATCGTCTTAAGGAGATTAGGTTGTTTGAAACATCTTGTTTGGGATTTTATTGGCACAGATAAATTCAGGGTTAAACTCATTTCGTTAGAAGACAAGATTCTAATTATTTTTGGGTTTATTGTTTTTTATATATACTGCAATATGAAATGTTATTTTTTTATGAGATGCATATATATATATATATATATATATATATATATATATATATATATATATATATATATATATCTGTGTGTGTGTGTTGTTATAGAATTCTTTAGAATTAAAGGTTTGAAGGGAAACAAAACATAATATATGTTCATTATGTTGTTCCCACTTAGCAACATAATGCAGCAAAATAAAGGTAGAATTTTTATTCTGTACACTGAAATAACTTTACGTTCCAATTTATATGAATATAATGAAACTTGTTTCATGTGATACATTTTGTGGTTTCGTACATGATCATCTTTGCTGACTTCGATGTTTTTGGAGAGCTTTGAAAGAGAAAGATATTTAGATTTAGAAAATGCATGTTTTATAATCTAAAATGTTCGATTCAGTAATGGTCATACGGTAACCTTGAAAAAAGTAATTTCATCCTGGAAAAACCCTGGAAATGACCTGGAAATTTATCTTTAGAAAAGCGTGGGAACCATGTAGTACGCATGTGTCGGTGTGGTCAAGGTTTGCCCGATTTTTGCGTACGTACTAAATAGATGGCCCCGAACCCGCCGATAACTAAGTTTCATACACTCGAGTTATCAGATCCGAAAGTATTCTCACCGTTTATTCGATTCAATCCTATGCTGTTTTTCTAAGTGTGCTCTGGCCAGTCTCGACACATTTCACCTTGTTTGGCGTTCTGGCGTTTTGTCGACTTTGGATATAGTCTTGCCACTTCGTTCATGCATTTATAGTACTTACTGCTTAGCTCTAATGGAAATTTGTATTTTTACATTTCAACATTTCCTCTCTATAGCAAGTATAGCCGTGTTGGTGATGGGCGCAAATCAATGTGGAAACATGGCGGTACAGCTTGTAAAAAGGACGTTTACTAAGTCTTTTCTTGATGTCAGAATTTGTATAGCAGACAGCTCCATCGAGGGACTAATGGCTGTTCAGCAGAACTGTGATGATATTATTTGTTGGTTAGACGACGAACATGAAGAGAGTCTTGTAGAGAAAATGAAGATGACGTGCAGAGGCAGGCTTGATATTGTAATCGACTTTATTGGAACAACGAGAACAATACAAAGAGCATTCAAGATTCTCAAAGAGGTTGTCACAAATTTTAAAATGATTTTTTCCCCCTTGGAACCAAAGATCATTCTTGTCAAAATGTATAAAATCAGTTCTATACGAGTGAAAATGAATGTACTCAATATGCATATAATTCTGTATCTCGAGACACACTTGGAAATACATTTTCTTATTAATTCTAAATTAGTTCTGTAAAATTTCTATAATTTGTTAATGTAATGCATTCTTCTTTGACATATATAATAATGCGCCCTCGGGTATCATAAATGGCAATTGGAGAAGTTAGTCTCCACGAAGCCTCTTAACGCAAGACACCAATCTATGATCCAGTCATCGTCTCCAATTCAAGCTTGCTTTGAATTTCCGCAGGGTGGAGTACTTCTTATTGGGAATGGCCAAATGCCGGAAGCTATCACCAATATACACGCTATCGTGGCAGATCAGAAAAACATCTTGGGTTGCACTGAAAACAAGCAGGTTAGCGAAACTTAAATTAATACAGTTAGGCTGTGAAAGGTCTTTCTGTTTATCTCACAAATACACTCATGAACACAAAATCAAATATCAAAGCACCCCGATAATACAGAACAATAATTCTAGCTGAAAACCAAGGCATGCCATACCTGACAAATTTTGAAAGGAATTTTTGTTACCAGAATTGCACGTTTTGTGCATTTTACATTTTCTTTTCACTTTAAGAGATCGACAGCTTTTGTTCCTAGAATGTTATTTTAAAAACAGTCCCTCTTTTTACATCCATCATATATCCGGGGTGTCGACAGAGGTAGGATTTGACACTGTCTTATCCAGAAAGTTTATAAACGCAGAGTTCAACCATAGTGCCCAACATTAACAAGAACCGTGGTTGCATTTATTATAGAAAAACGTTTACTGGCATGGTAGAGGCGTTAGTTCGTTAAATTCATTATTCTGGCGGACAGTCGTCAAAAGCGAAGGACAGTAACGGTAATTCAGTGGCATTGGCGTTTGACTGCTGTAATGAAAGTAATATGTGTATTTACCAAGAAACTTACGTAAAAGTTGTAAGGATTATTGTAATGATGGAAGTATGATAAGGTTGTAAACTACAGCCTGTACAGTGATTACAAGTTTACACTGAAGACTGTTTTTTCATTAAACTTTTCTTCCTAGAAATGAAACGCCAATAAGGTACTACTTGATGCAATTCCCTCTCACTAAGTTTTACTGTGTATTATAAAAAGAAACAAAAATAGATTTGGTTTTAAATTATTCAAATCTTGTTATTTGTGTACTTTTCCATTAACATGTAGTGATAAAAAAGTTACGCCAAACATTGCGACAAACAAGCAAACAAGACAGATCATAGAGTTCAACAGTGGAGGGGGGGCAGTTTTTTTATTACTTTTTTTTAACTTTTGGCATCATTAGCTGTCAGATGTAAATGAAATTCATAGCGGAATATTTTGTATCAAAACTAAACAATAAAATGTTTTGTCAGCGTCAAGTTTCCTCACAGAATGTCAGAAGATAGCATTTTGGTTATTGGCAATAGGCTATGTTCACTGAGTTCAAAATTCATTGTTATGCGTTGTTCTCTAACAGTGAATTCCCTTTGTGCGATATTTTACGTTTGAGTAACTGTTCTGTTTCCGCCAAGACTAAATAGCACGTATATTTTTAATGTTCTACAACAATGTATTTTTCATGTTCTACAACACAAGCACGTTCATTACTTTTACATTGCAGGAAACATTTCATCGACTGACGACTCCCAGTCTATTCAATATGTGACGATGAAATAAAAACTGAACCGGGATTACCCTTCCTGTTTATGATGAACCTCCTACGAGAATCTCCGTTTTACAGAGAGAGAGAGAGAGAGAGAGAGAGAGAGATTTTTTCATGGTACACAACAAAGACAAAAGAAATTTGTCCCTGGTACACAACAAAGAACGAACTATTTCGACCTCTGTGCATGCCTCGTTCGGCATCTTGTGAAGGTTTATGTACCCGTTTTTGATGGCGATTGCACCAAGTATTTGGGGCACGTGACCTCAAAAAGAGCGGCAGAAACTTTATATTGCAATGTCTGATAGGAGTACGCCGAGTTCAAGTTACAGATAGGCAAAAACACTTGATCAAATGCCACTACAATGAGTAATTTAGTTAAAATCCTAAACATTGAAAGACGTTTTGAAACAACCACTATGAATATACACAAGAGGACATAAACAGATGTCGCGACACATAGTGGTCATCTATTCAACCCATAGTGGTCAGTGATGTTACGGGTGAGTAACCTCAACCCTTACGATCTCTTATTTAACGGGTTACTTAAAACTTGAATGTGAATATGTTTGGACTGTCTTTTTTTTTTGTCCAGCTTTTAGAAACTACAATAAAATCGACTGTTCTAGTAGCAGCAGATTAAATATGCATAGCTATTTGTAATTACAATAATGTAATAATCTATGTACTTTATCAGTTAGAATTATTTACAATGTATAGTTTCTGCTGCGCTCAAATGAAGTTTATCCGTTACTCGTGTGACCGCAGAGAACCACTCTGCACCATCGCCTCATGCACCATAAGCTTGCTAATTTGGGTCGGGCACCAGCGATTTGAAGTCACATGGGCAAAATGAATAGTGTAAAAACTAAAACAGACACATAAGCCTTTAGAATAAATAGACGTTTACCTCTTTGCCATATACTTTATCTCATTTATTATTTAGGTTATGTATTTCAATTGAAATATATATTTTCTTGTTTACGGTCAGTAACGGTCTTTGCAAACGCGGTGCCCAATTTGGAACATTTTGGCGGGGCCCACTGTGAGCACGGCATTTTGGAAATAAACTTTTAAAAAAAAGTTGTATATGATATTGAACTTAAAATTTTCTTCCTCCGCTTTAAAATTAATATATATATATATATATATATATATATATATATATATATATATATATATATATATATATATATATTAAAACTTACGAACTTTTCTTTGTCACTGCAAGAGTGGGCTTGACGAGGACAGTAATCTGCTTTGTTTTGTCTATTTGGGGGTATCTCACCTTGTTACCGATTTATTTATTTGTTTTGTTGTCTTGATTGGCCTTGCAAGCTGACAAGTTTTGCAGGAGAGTTTTCTTATTTAAACTTTCCGTTTCCAAAGGTCAGTCGGCATTTATACAGTTTTTAGCTATCTATTCACGTGATGTTTTAATAAGGACGAGTATAAGCGAATAATTGTGTTAACTAAGCAATGGCTGTATTTGTGTTGCTTTAATCGACATGACACGTGTATTCCTTTTTACAGGTGATTAGCTAATCGTAATGCCGTTTCTTTATATGTTCTGTGCTGTACTGAGCTTTCCATTGTTTTTAATAATAAAAAAGATAATAAAAATTGTCCTTTGTTTTGAGAACTTACCAAATAAAGTAGAGCGCTCTACAATTTAATTTTGAGTTGTGTAATTTTTTATTCTTCAGATTTGTAGACTTATGTAAAAGAATTAGAAACGTCTGTAATATAATTAGAAACGTCTGTAATAGAATTATAAACGTCTGTAAAAGCTTTTGTTGAACACTCGCGGTATTAATTCGACAGTCCTCATTGTTGTTGCATTAAACAATGTCTTCTCCCTCCACATGATCGGTACAAATCGTTGTATGCGTAAAAGTTTTGCTGTTCTGTTAACTTATTGCAGACATTAACAGTCTTCAAAATATGATTTCCACTGCCATTTAAAGGTTTAGGATGACATATCAGCTTCATCTTTAGTTCAAACATTGAATTTTACTACTTAAATATTGTATTTATAGAAAGCCCATAAACAAACTCCCAAACCCCAACCCCAAAATAAAACGCAGAGTCGAAAATGTATTAACGGGACCGATTATAACCCTGACCTTTTATAACGTCGACGGTACGCTGACTGCCTGTACTGAAACGCTGACCAAACACCTGCTGTATCGATTCACTGGAAATAACCCTTACTAAATTCAGATTATTTTGGTCGCTTATTTTATTATTAGCAGTCTGGCAAAGGAATGAAGTCAAACGCGTGCATGCCAAACTTAGGAGTGATTCTAGCTTCTTACCACAAATCAAGAGCCTTGTATTAAGACGTTTTCTTTGTACTGTGAAAGAGTGGTTATCCGTCCTTATATTTTATTTGAGTCGAAACAGTTGGCTGCGCCGATAATATTACCGTATGGAAAACCCCACTCGAAAGGGAGAATGTCAACCACATGCATACCAAACTTCGCGAGGGTTTGAGGACAGAGAATTGCACGAGATTTACCACCCAATCATAAAGAATAGGAGGGACGAGCTTGAAACTTGGTGTTTATAAGGTACACCCTAATAACCCATGAGATAAACTTTTAAAAAAAGGATAGGAGTCCGTGGTACTTGGGGCGAGCCTAGGAATTATTCCCCTGAGCGCTTGCAGCAGAAAATGTGAAGTTTGGCTAGAGCTGAATATTGCATTATAGTACAAATGGCCTGCACAGCTTATTGCATTATTATACAGATGCCCAGCACAGCGTATTTATTATAGTACAGGTGTCCTGCACTGTGTATTGTATTATAGTACAACTGTCCTGCACTGCTTATTGTATGATAGTGTATCTGGCTTGCACTGGGTATTGTATTATAGTACAACTGGTCTGCGGTGTGTATTGTATTATATAGTACAACTGCCCTGCACTGTGTATTGTATTATAGTACAACTGGCCTGCACTGCGTATTGTATTAAAATATAAATGCCTTGCACTAATTATTGTGCTGACTCTGACAAATTTGTTTAAGGGTTAATCTGGCGAGGTGAAGATGATAAGGAAGTTAAAAATATTGAAAAAGGGGCAAGAAAAGAACTGGAATTTTGTAAAGTACAAGTTTGTTTTTACATTTAATAGAAATAGCATATTAAAGCATAAAATTATATTGGATAATATAAGCATTTCCATGTGAATGTTTTTCTTACATTTGAATCACAGATAAATTACCATTTTTTTTCCCCATCTCTTTCCATTACATTGAACCCATATATTGTGTGCATTAAAAAACACTTCTTGTTTTGTGATTTTCATTGTTTGGCAGGAGCAGATAGCTTAGATTTTGCTAGTGGTATTTTAGATAAATTACTGTAACGTAATGCAGCATTTAGATATTCCTTGTACAAAGAAGACATCACAGTCAATACTTGGATTAGCTCCCTTTCTACATACACATGAGGGAATTTCTTCAGCTTCGGTTGATATCTTTCAACGATCATTGCAATTGATAAGAATAATGGAATAGCTACTTTAACAGCGATAAAGAGCAACGATTGTGTTTAATGTACAAATATATATTCTCAGTTATCTCCCATGTAAACTTACTAGTTCCTGTACTATTTTGATATTCCCTTAGAAACAACAAGAAATTTATATTAATAATAAAAATTACATTTAATTTATTGTTTAAGTGTGTGACTGTATACATTTCTATGTAAGGAAGTCTGTGGGATGGTACCCCGACTCGCAGCTACACCTTGCCAAATATAAAATTCTCTGTAAGGAAGTCTGTAGGATGGTACCCGACTCGCAGCTACACCTTGCCAAGTATAAAATTCTCTGTAAGGAAGTCTGTGGGATGGTACCCTGACTCGCAGCTACACCTTACCAAATGGACATTGTCAACCACACGCATGCAAAAGTCCAGGAAGCTGCTAGGTTCCAAAATCAAGAGCTTTCAATGAAAACTTGTGATGTTTGGTATGATGAAACAGTAGTTATGGGTCCTTGTATTTTAATAAAATCGAAGCAGATTTCTCCACACATCCGATTCCCGCATAGAACACTCTGAGAGAAATGGAAGAACAAAAAAATGTCCACATGAAAGCCAAATCTCGGGAAGTTGCTAGCCCCTTCCACTAGTCGACATCTTTGAATGAAAACATGTGGCCATTGGTTCGGTAAAAGACTGCTTATCCGCTCTTTGATTTCAATTGAAATAATGCATTTGTCTGTGCCCATCAGATCCCTGCGTGAAAATCCTATGCGAAAGAAAAAGCAATCTACGACAAGCATGCCAATATTTAGGAAGCTACTATCTTCCTACCGCAAATCACCAATTTGGAAAGAAAAGATGTGTTCGTTAGTACGACGAAAGAGTAGATATTTACCAATACATTTAATTAATTTGTAGCATTTGTCTGCGCTTATCAGATTTCCGCATGGAAAACCCCAGATGGAAAAAGGTGTAGAACATGTGTATCAAAGTAAGGGAAGCTACAAGCTTACCACCACAAATCGACAGCTGTCAATGTAAACGTTTTCTTTGTTGCGGTGAAAGCTTGGCCTATATTGTTGAACTGACTTGAAGCAGTTGTATACGCCCATCATATTCCCGCACGGAAATCCCCGTCATCAAGGTAAAAAGTCAATTACATGCTTGCCAAAATTTGGGATGCCACTAGCTTTATTAAACAAACGAAGAGGTTTGCACGAAAACACGTGTGCATTGGCACGATGAAAGAGTGGTTATCTATGGAAGGTGATTACCGCCATAATTCTGTGCATTTTCCAATCTTCCTTTATGCGTTATTATTAAAGTCAATAGCTGCTTGCAAGTGCTACATAATTCTAGTCATGAATTTTCTTTTCTTTATTGATGCAAGCTGTAAATAGCTGCTTGAAAGTGCTTTGATCTACTTTTCTTCTGCGTCATTGTATCTTCCAATTTGCCAACTACTGAATTGATTCTGTAGTTTGTCGTATGGCAAATGCTATGTCAGTTATTACAAGGTTTAATGTTCTATTTATAACCATGCTGTATTACAAGTTACACAGATTACACCTTCTAAAATCATGATTATAATGTTGCATCAAGCACGTTGCAAGTTAGCATCACGGAAGTTAGCACAAAATAATTCCTCATTATGACAACAGATGGCGCTGTGACACGTCAATTTCTTACAGTTCGACTACTCCCCTGACTCTAGCAACAATAGGTTACCCCACTTTACGGCATGTTTGGGCGTCTTATTTAAAATATCATTCGAATTATATTACCGTGCTACAGTCAACTGATTTCTCAGAGTATTAACATTAGGAAGAGAGGTGGCCTGCAAGAAGCACAAAACAAATTAAATGTATAAAACTGTAGACTATTAGACATATTTACACAGTGTTATATTTTCGCTGACCCTTCCACCCCATTTTTTTTGTGTGGACATTTTGTGGGTGTAATTTACCGCTACCGCACGGTGGCAGAATAAGGTAGCCGCTTACAAGCAAGGTTTAAGGACCTAATTTGTTTATATATTCTCATTCACAATGTTATACATTTAGAATATGTTTATTATTTTAGAGTAATGCAGTGCAAATTCTTCTTTTTGTATCAGCAAAGACCTCATATGGTTGGAGCAAGTTACAGATAATTGCACCTCAAAGCCATACTTTCTCTTGTTTATGAGAGAGAGAGAGAGAGAGAGAGAGAGAGAGCACATTAGAGGTATGAGGATTCTCTTTATTCTCTCGTCCCTATGCAATTAATTTTTACTGTTAATCTGCAGTTTACAGTGGCAGTTTATATATATATATATATATATATATATATATATATATATATATATATATATATATATATATATATATATATATATATATATGATTGCTTGTGAGTTTTAAAATCTTTTTAATTTCATTACATGTCAAAGTAATGTAATTTTGTTTACTAGGAATTTGATATTTTCCAGAAATTAGTTTGACCTGACTGTTAATCGTAAACACCGAACTTTCTATCTTTTGCTGACCTAGTTCCTGGCCTTTGAGAATCAAGTAAACAACTTGTTTTAAAAGATCCATTCTTAATGTGTGAATGATAATAGTGAAATCGAGGCTGATTGGGACTACGTGCCTTTAAACGTAAATACTTCTACGCTCTTCTCGAAAATTCTGCAGAGTTAACACTCGTCTGTGAATCTGTTTTGCGTCTCAAGTTACTGTATAACCTTTGACTATAGAGAAATCAGTAAGTCGGGCTTCTAAAAACTGGGACGTAAAGGTGTTCCTTTTGTTGTGATCAGTTTGGAGTTATATTTTATTTTTTATTCAGATTATTTGGATTCTAAAAATTAATTATTTTACCAGGAAATATTTGAGTGTTCATACAGAATTCTTGGACAAAGACATTTCTTTAAATGTTATTCGGAAAATTCAAACACCAGCATATTATTGTCTGTGGAATAACAAAGAACTGTAGACGCTACAGCACCATGCTGACTACAGTATATACGTCATCACCTTCCATTTTGGATTTTTCGTCGTGACTGGAACTTGAATTCATTAGAACATTTAATTACTAGGACTTCTAAAATTTAATTCGTGGATTATTCTTGAATTATTTTTGGATTTGATTTCTAAAACAGTAAGCTGTTATTTCTTCATTTGTACAGTGTTTTTTCCAGGCAAATAAATTATTTGTTAAATTTTTTAAAGCGTGCTTTTTCACTCTTTCTTTTCTTACTATTTATTAGAACCTGAACACGTAACATAAGAATATATATATATATATATATATATATATATATATATATATATATATATATATATATATATATATATATTATACAGAATTTTTATATATGTATGGCATGGATGATTATGCAATAGCCACTAGTTGTCTGTAACAAGTATCTCGTATCTCCAATTTTAGTTTAAATCTCCAATTCCAATACAATAGCAAGAGGCAAATGACTTGAAGCAAGGAAAATAACATACAAAGCATATACTGTATCATAGCTATATGCTTAAAAAATGTGAACTTATTTCATTATATAGATGAAAATAAATTATAACAGTATGAAATATATTTTCTATATCTAAACATAAAGAACAATTCCATAAAATTATGAGATGATTTATTTCCACATATATCAAACTGGAAACTACAGTGTTTTATCATTAAAAATCGTATTCATCCATATATGAAGCGATATTTATAGTACAATTAAGATGATTGACTGTAAAGTACTTCACTGATCAGACATCAGACTCCTTTGATAGCAAATATAAATAACGTTGCTACCGCTAACAGTAACCAGCTCAATTTGTTTTTATTACTAAAACAATGAAGCACCAAACTTGATTGATACAGTTGGATATGAAATTAATGTAGTACGTTCGTTTTGGATTTGTAACGTAGCTTTAACGGCTTTTCAGTCATATCGCTACAATTTCTGCAGTGCTGCAGTTTATACTGATGTCCAGCACTGGGGCATCATGCCACAGACATGTAGCATGATGTCCCACCCAGTCACATTATCCTGACACCAGGCCGACCAGTCCTAACACTGACCTCTTAATGCAGAGCGCTTAGCGAGGCAGATGTTAGTACCATTTTTACAAGTCTTTGTTATGACTCGGCCGGAGATCGGACCCGCAACCTCCCACATCCGAGGTGGACGTTCTAACCACTAGGCCACCGGAGCGGTAATTAATTCAGTAGTTAAAAGATTGATACAAATTTTTACATGAATCTTCTACAGATGTGATTGTTTTCTGTTAGAAGAGTAAATGCCCCATAATTTTTAAAAAATTTAGAAAGTTTGTAAGCCTACTCACAGTTCAGGTTGTTGTAGCATCCACCCCAACCTCCCCCCGCATAAATATCTTCATTTGTCTGTGATTTTGTTATTATTTTATTCTGTTTAAAATATAAGTTAATATTGTCATGAAACAAAAAATACCAGCACAATACAACTATGCAATATAGCAGAATAAATAAATTAAAACTACATACAGTCCTCTGTTTAACTTTTCATAGGAAATATTAAAGAAAAATAAATATTGAACGTAAACCGGCATTCATAAAAACAATACTGTTATATGAATTAGTCGAAAACATAAATTATTTTGCAGGTAGGCAATTATAAGGAACAAATACCTGGATTGTCTTATATATATATATATATATATATATATATATATATATATATATATATATATATATATATATGCCAATCCCTTTTGTTTTACACTATCACATAAATAAAACATGAATAAAGACAAGCTTTTCACAGTTTGACCTTTGGATTGGAGATACAGTCATAATTGTAAATTCTGAACAATTAAAACTTAAATTCTGGATTGGCCGAGACACATTTCCTTTTGTATACAACATACATTTGTAAATTATGCCTCAAGAACAGTCAGGTTTTATTCCCTAGTGACTGTTTCAAGAATTAGTCCCCCAAAACATTCCATTACTGGATATGTATTCAATGTATATCTGTACAAAAATGCTCACTTTTTGGAGAATTTTATTTGCCGGGCAATAAAATATGTTTGCACTTGCTATGAGCAACAAACCATGAAAAGGATTATATTTTATTTGCAAATTTGTTATTTCTGATGAGTTGACCTTTACCAAACTGTTACATTTATGAACCTGAGATGAAATTTTAAATTTGGCATGTTATCCTTAATATAAGTGTTTGGAACAGTGGATAAGATAAATTCCATAACTTAAATGATTTAATCACTCCGCAAAGAGAGAGAGAGAGAGAGAGAGAGAGAGAGAGAGAGAGAGAGAGATTTATAAGTAAGTTAGTTTCTTCACATAATAATAGAAACCACTAGCCAATTTCTGACTGCAGTTGTAAAACCTCTGAGCATAAAGTAACAGATTGTTACTTTGTGAAAAATGGGATCATTATGAGAAACACAGATTGTGTTTGATGCCCAATAACGTACATACTAAACGTGTGTTTAACGTTGCGTTACGTCACTTTATTTTAAGCGGATGCATGTCAAGCTATGGGTTAATTTCAAATTTATATTATACGTTAAAGAAGTTCGACTTGCTCGGGTATCTAACTGATTATATGTAGCATTCCGAAAATCCAGATAAACAAAATTGGAAAGAAATTGTAAGGTCAAAAATTGCTGGTCTTGAAAATAGCATCTGGAGAGTTCTAATGTCTAATCAAGCAAATTTTGATAGATTCTCTTCGATGCACAAATACTTACGACCTGCCTCAGTGTGGCAGTCGGCTAAAACCAGACAACACACTAAGGTATTTACATATGTAGCTGAACTATGGGCTGCTGTTTCTCAAACACAGCTCGATATGTGTATTAGATGTGGGAATGTATATACAGACTTGATACTTCATTGTTGTGTTACTTGTCATTATATGTCGAATTTTAGAAACTCTCTGGGATTTCCTTACTGATAAATTTCCATTGAACCTGCACATTACGTTATTTAATGCAGAAGATGAGCTGCAACTACAATATCTTCAAGGTAAAAGGTTACCAGCAGGTGTAATCGACAAAGAAAACGCCAAGCTGCTCGTCCTGCATGCAGCATACTTTGTCATGCAGCGTGCAGCTATCTTCTGCAAATAAGGTACTGAAACTTGCACCTTATGCAGTTGACGAACACTTTGTTGATTGATATACTGTAAGAATTTGTATTCTAATATTAAATGTATATTTTATTAATTTGTTTATATTTTTTAAATATTATTTTTAATACTTATTTATTGATTGTATTCAGATGAGTTATTCTTATATCATGTAATCTTCTGTGGAAGGAAATAAAGATGATGATGATGAAGTACCATAAATCTTGTCACACTTGTCAAATGGTAGGACATCCCAATCAGAAGATATCTAAAACGCATCTGCAATCTATTCCTGCATTTGACCATTTGACAAGCCATTTAGCAGAAAAATGGTTGACTAGTGGGTTCCTAACCTAATACCAAGTCATTGAACCAATACTTGTTGACCGTAATATGTGCGCCTCAAGATTTCCGTAGGTTTATTCTTTGAAGAAAACTAAGCAAAAACTGTTCTAAAAGTTTAGGCAGTGTTTTTTAACACTTGTTTGCCAACCCAAATCTATCCAGCAATTTTATGTTTGATTATTTCCAACAACTTATGCATGAATTAGACATCCAACACTTTCATTTTTCTGCCTATCGCCATGAAAGTCATGGGGCTAGCACAAGACTGTCCAAAAACACTCTCACATACCCACGATACATGAATACAATTATATTGAATCAAACCTTTAAGGAGACAGTGATCAGTAAAATCCTGCATTGTATAAGTATCGAGTAAGATAAGGAGAGTCTTCCTCCCATGTTGGTAATTATCACCAAATGAAAGACCCCATGACTACCCTAAAACAGCAAAAGACTGTCCCAAAACACCTTCAACTACCCTGGATTCATGTAGGCAATTAAATAAAATCAAACCAAATAAAAAGACAGTGATCAGTAAAATTCTACCCTGTATAATTATCCAGTAAGATTACTATAGTTTTTTTCTCTTGTTGATACTTGCTGAAGGAAAGACCCTAAGACTGTCCCAAAACACGCCCATCGACCCAGGCAGGATACAGCAGTTTTGGTGCATTCTCTCTCTCTCTCTCTCTCTCTGATCAAAGATAATTCACTAAATTACCTTTATATCTTTATATTGCAAAGAGCAGCACACTTAATAAGTCGGAATCATGCGTCACTACATTCATATTTCAAAAATTATTTTAAAGTTTTTTAAAAATCTTTTAATGTGACAAAGATCAGCTGAATAATTAGAGCCTAATAGTGCGATATTTATATTTTTACTCGTCTTGAACTTATTTATTACATTTAATTGGTTTGATAATGGTAAGAATTACAATAAATAAAAGTAAAATCTCCTTTAACATTATGTCCTTTGTCTCTGATTATTTCCACTTTTAGAGACAAAATTTTAAAGGATGCAAACCAGTTTTAAAACTGTTTTTGTTGTGTTTAAAAAAAATGCATTCAAAGGTTGAGGTTCTGTATATTAACAATGCAAATTAAGTATTTGAAAACAATCGTACACTAAATCTAATACTTCTAATCGCAAGTAAATATTTTTATCCTGATACGAACATGATTTTCCACAATTTGATTATTTTTGCTTCTGCGACAAAATACGTTCCAAAATGAAGATTCCGATAAGAATATGAAAACCTTTAGGAATGCTTAATTTTTTTTTATGTCATTTTACCAATAAACTTTTTTATGCGCTATTGATGTTGCTCTGAAATATATTATTTTCGCCTGAGCTTATGTACAATAGTATCTCAGGAAAAGATAGACGTCTGTGGGGTGTGTCAAAATGAGTGACGTACAATACGATCCTTACAAACAGGGGTCGTCTGATGAAAGCTCGTTAAGAAGAGTGCGAAGGATAATATCATTGTCGTTTCTGATCCTTACTTTGCTAAAATAACTAATGTTTCCAAAATAATGAGATATATCACTAAGAAGTAGATTTATTAAACGGTGAAAGTAAATGCTTAAGTGCGTCAAAACTGGGGTTGAAGAAGATGGACCACCCAGCTGTTGTGTATGCGTTTTTGTTTTCATAAGGTGGAGGCCCGGCCCTAGGGCAAGGCGAACGAGGCAACGGCCTCCGCCTTGGGCCCTGCGCTTTCAGGAAATCAACTCTGCAGTGCAATTTGTTTGCTTGGGGCCCCGCTCATCGCCGGCTGCCTTAGGCCCCGCATGCTGCCTTGGGCTTTGCACATCCGACGGCCTGTTCTGGTAAGGTTCTTTAAAATAACTCTTCGAGAAAGCACATTGTTTTAGAGAATGGTTAAAATTTCGTTGCTAACTTAACGCCTTTAAAAAAGGGACTGAAAGAGTTACAATGTTTATCGACACAAAATAATGACTTAAAGCTCCATGGGGAGCATTATCTATTGCTGGTAAAGGATAAACTTAAGAAATTTAGAGCGCCGTCTGTTGTCATAATGCCATGCTAATCTCTACTATGCCATTATGACAACCGATGGCAACACGAGTTGGACAACAAAGACGATGCTGACAAAACTTAGTATTACGTTGTCGCAGGGCCATATCTGTATGAAAACAGCAGTTGGAATGATGTAATATGGCAAGTTTATAAACAGAAAATATACAAAATTTCATAGCTGACAGCTTTTGCCATACGACAAAAGAATAAACTACAGAATCAATTCAGTAGTTAGCAAACTGCAAGATACAATGACGCAGAAGGAAAGTAGATCTAAGCACTTTCAAGCAGCTATTTACAGCTTGCATCAATGAAGAAAAGAAAATTCATGACTTGAAGTATGAATGTAACATTTGCAAGCAGCCATTGACAATAATGCAGAAGGAAAGTAGCACTTGCAAACTGCCACGTGCAATTTGCATCAATGCAGAATACAATATACATGGATAGAATTATGAAAGTAGCACTTGCAAGCAGCCATTTACAATAATGCATCGAGGAAGATTAGAAAATAAACTCAAACAATTATGGCGGTAATCCTCCTCCATAGATATCAATGTTTATATTAGTCTTATAAAAAAACCTCAAACACGTACTTATACTGACTGACAGTTTAGGTACCCTGAATTGTCAGCCAGTACCAGAACAGGTTTTGGACTGATTTACCGAACTACCTTTGTATCTGAACTGAATCGAAGCAGATTGCTATGCCCATCAGATTCCTGCATGCAGAGGCACTAACCGAAGGGAAAACCTCATAGAACATAATGTTCGGAAAGCTATTAGCTTCCTATCACAAATCAAGCTCATTGAAAGAAAACGTGTATATGTTGTTACGAGTGGTTACTCACCCACATATTTAAATTAATTTGAGACGGTTATCTGCCTCCATCAGACTCCCCATATGAAACCCCTTGAAAGCTGAAAAGTCAACCATATGTATGTCAAGTTCGGAAAGGAATTAGCTTCATATCGTAAATAAAGAGTTTCGAATGAAAACAGACGTTCCATGGTACGATGAAAGAGCTCTAATCCGCTATTATATTTGAACTGAACTGAAGCAGTTGTCTGCGCCATCAAATTCCCGCGTGGAAACCATATTTATCGATTGACAAAGTCTACCACATGCATACGAATTACGAAAGTTCAGGGGGCTGTTAGATTCATACCATAAATCAAGGGCTTTGTGTGTTCGTTGGTGTAATTAATGTGTGGTTGTCCGCCCTTATATTTCAACTGAATTGAGTTGTCTGCACGAATCAGATTCCCGCGTTGAAAACCCCTTGCGAAAGTGAAAAAAGTCAACCACACACACCCCAAGGTTTGGAAAGGTACTTGCTTTCTTCCACAGTCAAGAGCTTTGAATGAAAATATGATTGTTGGTACGATGCTAGAATGCTTGTCCGCTCTTATGTACAAGTTGAAGCAGTTGTCTGCGTCTAATTGCCGCATGGAAAACCCCTTACTACAGTGAGAAATTCAACCACATTCATGCCAAACGTTGTGAAGCTACGAACATCCTGACACACATCAAGTTCTTTTCAACGAAAACATTTGTTCTTTGGTTCGATGAAAGAGTTGTTATCTGCCCACATAATTAAATTGATTTTGAATGAGTTGTCTATCCCCATCCGATTCCAGCATGCAAAAGCTCCTTGCTAGAGGGAGAAAGTCAAGCGCACGGAAAATCGTTTAGATGGGGGAGGGGATACCAATATCAGACATACATTTATTCCTTGAAAAATCAATTAGATGGGGGGATATCAATATCAGATGCACATTTATTCCTTGAAAAATAAATTAGACGGGGGAGGGGATATCAATATCAAATACACATTTATTTCTTGAAAAATCAATTAGATGGGGAGGGGATATCAATATCAAATACTCATTTATTCCTTGAAAAATCAATTAGATGGGGAGGGGATATCAATATCAGATACACATTTATTCCTTGAATAATCAGTTAGATGGGGGAGGGGATATCAATATCAGATACCGGTACACATTTATTCCTTGAAAAATCAATTAGATGGGGAGGGGATATCAATATCAGATACACATTTTTTCTTTGAATAATCAGTTAGATGGGGAGGAGATATCAATATCAGATACACATTTATTCATTGAAAAATCAATCAGATGGGGAGGGGATATCAATATCAAATACTCATTTATTCCTTGAAAAATCAATTAGATGGGGAGGGGATATCAATATCAAATACTCATTTATTCCTTGAATAATCAGTTAGATGGAGGAGGGGATATCAATATCAGATACACATTTATTCCTTGAATAATCAATCAGATGGGGAGGGGATATCAATATCAGATACACATTTATTCCTTGAAAAATCAATTGTTTGTGTGAAACAAATATGCGAGAGGACGTATCAAATATAGGTTAGATAATGAGTAAAGAAAACTATCTACATATGTTTTATACCTCAGTACAAATGAGTTATCTTCATGTTCAATGAGAGAACCTCTTCCGTAAGGGTTTCAAATGGAATGATTCAGAGCAAAATGAAACGCAATGCTGAAATATTAAATACATTTTAGAAATTGATATAAAGATCCAAAAGAATTACATGATGCACCTAGTGATTGATTCTCCATTTGTAACTGAAGCCATCAGGGTAAAGTATAATTGGTTATCAGATTATCAGAAGAGTTGTTTAGGTAAAAATAGAGAAAAAAGAAAGAAAAGGTAGAGTAAACAAACCAATACCTAATCGAATGAATAAACAAAAGAGCTCTGATTATTGAAAACTAAAATATATGCAGATAGGATAAAAAAGGACAAAACCTCCCAGAAAAACGGAATGGTAAACAATGGCCACGTGGGTTACAATAACTAATAAAGAATCAGGTAAGCCTAAAGTATCATGACCTCCATTCACCAGTACGTGTTTACTTGAATTCAACTTTGGAACTTATGAATGAATCTACGCATTGGATACTTGACTCATCTTCGAAGAGTACAAACTTACAATCAGTTGGAAACTATGAATTTAAAATGTTATTAATTAAATAACCCTTTCTAACTATGTGTACAGAGAATAATCTGACTATCTTGAACGCACTCTGCCGTCAGAAGAGCAAGTATAAAGCGACTTTGATGCATCCAAGATCCAAACAATGGCATCTGATCGATCGACTATATCATCGTCCGTAACAGAGATGTCCGCGATGTACGGATAACAAGAGCCTTGAGGGGAGGCAAGTGCTGGACGGACCACCGATTTGCTACCGTTATCCTTGATCTAAACGTTGTCCCGCCACAGCGCAAAAAGACGAAGCTTACCCGAATCACTTTCAACACTGCTAGGCTGAACCCTCCGTAAGTGAGACAGCAATATCAAGCTCAAATTGAAAACCTACTGACTGCACATGGACCTGTGACTGGTGACCCAACCACAAAGTGGAACCAGCTCAAGGACTTGTTGAGTGAGTCTGCGAAGGTCATCCAAGGACCCAAAAGAAAAGTCCACCAAGACTGGTTTGACGAAAATAACGAAGTGATAAGCATCCTCCTTCAACAAAAGCGAGATGCCTATGTAGAATGGCAGAACGACGTTGACTCGGTCTCAAAATGTTATCGCTTCAAACACCTGCAGAGCAAAGCCCAGAGAGAACTCCTCATTATGCAAATAGCTGGTGGGACCGCAAAGCAGATGAAAATCAGCATTACGCAGACACCAACAACTCGAAAGAATTTTTCAGGTCCCTGAAAGATGTCTATGGACTATCGAAAAGCTGCAGAACATGATAATCTCTTCTGACGGGGCCACTCTGCTCAAGGACAGAGAGAGTATTACCGAAAGGTGGAAGGAACACGTCTCTAACCTACTGAACATGCCATCCACTGTAGACTCTGCAGCGTTAGACGCATTTTCCCGAAGGCATCTATCTTAGACCTGGAATTGCCCCCTTCCATGGAAGAAGTCGAGCGAGCCATCAAAATGATCAGCTCTGACAGGGCACCAGGCGTGGATGGAATTCTCGTCGAACACTACAAAGCAGCTGGTCCTAAGGTACTTGAGGCACTGCACATCATCCTGATCAGCATTTGGGAGGAGGAGTCCATGCCACAAGAGTTCAAAGACGCAATGATTGTCACCTTATACAAAAACAAAGGGAACAAAGCTGACTGCGGAAACTATCGAGTCATCTCACTTCTGTCGATTGCATGCAATATTATGGCGCGCATCCTTCTCAACCGTCTGGTCGGTAATGTCTCGGAAGCCATACTGCCGGAGGCGTAATGTTGCTTCGGACCAGATCGGAGCATGATCGACATGATCTTCACAGTGAGACAAATACAGGAAAAGTGTATTGAACAAAACATGAACTTATACGGTGTCTTCATAGACCTCACAAAGAACTTCGATACGGTCAACAGGGATGCACTATGGGTCATCTTAGCCCGACTCTGTTGCGCTTGGAAGCTCATTAAGATGATCCGACTTTTCCACAACGGCATGACGAGACTCGTTCTCTGCAACGGGGATGTCTCCAAGCCATTCAACATTTCTAACGGCATGAAGCAGGGTAGAGTTCTCGCCCCAATAATATTCAACCTATTCTTTGCATGTGCCCTGAACCATGCTACACGTGATCTCCAGAAAGGCGTGTACATAAAGTACACACTGGAAGGCTCTCTCTCTCTCTCTCTCTCTCTCTCTCTCTCTCTCTTTGACCTTCACCGACTGAATGCCTGGTACAAAGCAATAGAGAAACTTATTCTTGAAGCACTTTTCGCGGATGACTGTGCTCTCATGGCACACACAGAAGCATATCTCCAGATCATCTTTACTCGCTTCGCGGAAGCATCGAGACTCTTCGGACTCACTATCAGTCTGAACAAGACAGGTATTTCACCAACCTATCCCAGGCACCATAGTTCGCCCCCCGATCGTGTCTATCGAAGAGACCAACTGAAAGCTGTCGATCACTTCAAGAACCTTGGAAGCATCATATCTTCCGATGAATCGCTAGACAAAGAGATAACAGCATGCATCAGCAGCGCCAGTCAATCATTAAGACGTATCCGCTTTCGCGTGTTGAGTCACAGGAATATCAGACTGTCCACCAAGATAAAGGTATATAAAGCAGTTATGCTATCAAGCCTCGATTATGGATGTGAGACCTGGACAACATACAAGAAGCACATCAAGCAACTTGAGCGCTTCCACACGAGAGCCCTGCATTGGATTATGGGAGTCAGATGGCAAGACAGAGTGACGAACCTAGAGGTGCTGGATAGAGCAGGCTTAACCAGTATCGAAGCGGAGCCCAACTCCGGTGGACGGGTCATGTCATCCGTACGTAGGAGTATCTAATGCCACGTCAGAATTTGTATGGGGCTCTGTCTAGTGGACACAGAAAATTTGGTCGCCCGAAGAAAAGATTCAAAGACTCCATCAAGTAAAGCCTGAGATGCTGCTCGATATCTGTGACGAACCTGGAGTCCAGCGCCAAGGATAGACCTGGGTGGCGTGCAGCTGTTAGTAATGGGTGCAAAACCTTCGAGGATGCCCGCAGAACGAAAGTCGCCGACGCCAGGGAACGCAGGAAGGCCTCAACGTTAAGAACTAACCCATGCCTCTAGTGTACACAATGCGCATCTCGTATCGGACTCGTCTGCCACATAAGAACCCATCAGTGAAAAGCAGCGCAAGATTGACTTTATTGAGCCCTATGGTCAACCAACATAACTAACTATAATTACGAATGATAATATACATAATATAGGTATGCATAACACAAAGTAATCAGGTAAAATTGAAATTTCCTAAATTCCAATAACTTTTACAAGGCCAATGCGATCAGATAAAAATGAAATTACCTAAAGTCCAATAACTGCCACAAGGCCAGTGTAATCAGGTAAAAATGGCAAATAAGGCAACTATACAAGCATTGGTTAGTGATATTATATAAGGCATTTCAAATTGGATGTTGTAAAATATTTTGAGTAATTCTATCTGCAGTCTCCATATGTACGCGTGTATATATTTGGCCATCCATATATGACGTCACGTACTGGGTTGAGGGAGCGGGGCGGGTCCAACTTGGGTGATAATGTGTGACAATGGGGGTGGTGGTGGTAGTCTGGTTAAAAATGGGACGTCATTAAAACAACACCAGCGCCATCTACAAGAGAAAATATAAACTACGTATCATCGCCTTATCACCATGGGCGGAAGAAAACATTAAGTCGTAGGACTATATGTCTCTAACGACCTGAATGAAGGGCTTTCATGAGCGGGAATGGGCCCAACACACACATGTTAACAAAGAGTTGATTTCAGTCCGTTATTGACTGTACTAGGTGTCGACCCAATCAGTATGTAACGCCCTTTGCGATTGGTAGCAACAATGACGTCACATCGGAACACCTAGCTTTAGGCGGGTGGAAATTGTTTCTCATCTCCGCCGTTATACAATGTCCGAGAGAGGCAAGAGGGCAAGGAACTCGGCAAGCCAGCCATGGATGTCGTGCACTCCCAAGAACGCCAGTCCATACTTAGTCAGATTTAGTCTAGTTGTACTAATGGACAATAAAAAATGCCAATAATGTGTTAGCCACCTGTGCAATTGGGTCGAATCAGAACAAGTTGTAAAATTTTCCTACGTCCTAACAATCGTAAAAATTCTATTACATAATGTACGTTTTAGATGCCCAACAAATTTTGAATAACTAATATGTCTGAGCGTTATATATACAATTTGGTCACTGTTAAGTCATAAAAGGTTTGAATTTTGAAGCGATGGATTGAAGGATCAAGGTAGTGTACATTATAGTTTTATCGAAACGGGATACTAAGCCAAAATGGTTCCCTGGATGAGAGGCAATATTGGTAGCCCTTAGAAGCGCTTTTTAAGCAAAAGTTCCCCATTTTTCTTCTGCTTCTTTACATTTCATCGCAGTCCTTTTTCCTCTCAGGTAATTTCGGGGAAATGGTAGCTGTGTAGCATACAAATGTAGTTAGCTGCTTCTACTAGCTACTGGACTGGGTAGTTCTTGTAGGCCTCTTGATAGAATTGTGTAAGGATTCTGACACCAAAGTGCCACTCGCTATTCATTTATTTTTGCTTTTATTTATGTTAGGTGTTTCATGCGCGCGTTGCCCGCTTATTTGTGTCCGACTGAGGCAAGGGAGGTAGTGACCAGGAAGGCAGGCGATCATCTGCAGGCAGGAGTCCGCTCATTCTAGGGTACTGGTCTAAATGGATGTACTTTTACGAATTTTGAGTTTTGGTTCTTGTGTCTGAAATTGTTCTAAAGATGAGCTAGGTTGCATTGGATGGTAAACTCTTTGCTGCTTTAGTGTTAGTATGGTCTGTATCACAGAAGTAGGCCGCATTATTACCTTGGATGTCTTTCATGTTATGGCTAGGAAGAGAGCAGAGAAGAAGATTTTCTAAAACAATATTATTTTTGTTGATTTTTAAGGATATATTTGGGATTTAAGAAGACGGGAACCTTTGCTGAGTAGTCAGGTCTATTGGTACCTATCATAAGCGCCCGTCTGTCTATGTATATTAATCTGGTTGTAGAGAGTATTTGGGTGGGTTATGTATGTTTTACAGGTTGTTATTTTTAAGCTAGAGGGACACCCTTGCTGAGTACTCAGGTCCCCCAGGACATGTCAAGGGTGCCTATCTGCTAGTGGACATTTATTTTTAAGTGAGGTCGGTTTGTTTATTTTATGTTTTTAGGGTGTTTTATATTTTTTCTTTTATCTTGGATATGTCTAGGTATTTAGGTATGTTTTGTTTGGTCATATTTATGTTGGGGTTGTTATTTTTAAGGAAATCTGGGTAAGTGGTAGATGATCCAATTTTTTGGGGGTGGGTGGGTGGGTTGAAATTCCATTCTAGCTTCCCGATACTTTGAGCAGCAATTGAATATACGTGGCAGGTCTTCAATGGTTTTGCAGTGATAGCAATTGATATTAGCAGGTTTGTGTCCTAGATGTTTGCCAAAACTTCCTACTAATTTTGTTTTTCTGGTTACGATGCTATTGATAATTTTATGGTCCAAGCTGTTCTCTTTGGGTGATTTGATGGACCTATTGGTTTCTTTTATAATGGAGTAGAGTACCCTGCCTTTGGTAGTGGAGTTACAGTGCTCCTGTCATTTCTGGTTAATATAGTTTCTTGTTATGCTTTGGGCTTCTGTTATGCTATATCTGAGTGGGACAGGGTTAGGGTTCCCTAACATGTTTTTGTGACTTTGTCGGCTAGCTCATTACCAGGGATTACTATATGCGAGAGTATCCTCCTGAATTCAACTATCTGATCCGCTGTGGATAATTCCTTATGCGTATAGAAAGCTCAATCCAAGAATTGTTCTCTTGATTTGGTGCTGAGAGATTTGATGGATTGTATTATACTAAGCGAGTCGCTGATGATAACTGCTTTTGGAACTTTTTGGTCTTTAATCCATTTTATTGATTACATTATTGCCCAGAACTCTGTGGTGAAAGTAGAGCAGTTGTCTGGTAATCTGGATCCCATTTGTATGTTGAGTTCAGGAATAACCACTTCAGCTGCTGTTCTGGAGGGGGGGGGGGTACGGTTGTTTTGGATCCGTCAGTGAAAATCTTTACGAACCCAGAGTAGGTGTCTTGTATTTCCATTGATACGATGGCTTTAAGTTTAGATTCTTGTTCCAATTTGTCTTCATAATTGGTGACTCTAGTGTTGATCCTAAGGATAGGGTTTGTCCAAGGGTCGGGTCAGGGGAGTTAGTGTACTTTACTTGTAGAGCAAGTGTTGGCAGCTTTTCCGTGAGTTCTAGGATTTGTTTTCCACCTGGTGGGTTAGGAACTAGTTTGCGGCTAAACGATTTGTTGCATTTGCTAATGGTTACTTTTGTAGTATGCGAATCGGGTGATTTGTTAATCGATTCGAGTATCGGAGGAGCATTTCCTGTCTCCTTATTTTTAATGGCAATTCACCGGTGAGGACTTGAAGTCCGTCCATGATGTCGATGGTAGAGTGCCAGTGCAAACAGATAATGCTTTCCTTTGGATGGTATCCAGTTTGTTCAGTAATATTTGTTTCGCTGAGTTGTAAACTTGGCATCCGTAATCTAGCTTCGACCTTATAAGTGATCTATAGATGGTTAACAAGGTTTCTTGATTGGATCCCCAGGTGGTCCCTTTAAGATATCTTAAGAGATTAATATATTTATTGCAATTTTGAATTAGTTGTTCAATCTGGTGTTTCCAAGTTAGATGATTATCGAAGAACATACCTAGGAATTTTGCTACCTTAGCAAATTTGATTAACTGGTTTTGAATATAGAAGTTGGGGTAAATTATCTGGTTATTGCATTTAGGGGAGAAGATTATTGCTTGTATTTTTTATACGAGATCTTAAAACCCCATTTATCTGTCCATCTTCCTATGTTATCTAGGCTTTTCTGGATTTCTTTGACTACTTGATTGCTAGCAGGGTTTCCTGCCCTCAAGATGCCGCTGTCATAAGCAAATTGAGAAATGTTAACCCGTTTTGTCGCTAGGTTGAGGTCAAGGTCGTTAATCATATTGTTGATTAGCGTAGGACTGAGTACACTCCCTTGTGGGGTACCGTTTTGAAGGGGATATTCTTTTAAGGTGGTGTTTCCTACCCTAGTGATTATTCTGCGACCTGTTAGGAAGTTTTCGATCCATTTAAACATGCGTCCAGTAATTGCGAAGTGGTTGAGTTTTGCAATCAATCCTTTGGTCCAGACAAGATCAAACGTTTTTTCAAGGTCAAGGAAGACTGCTGCAAGTTGTCTGTCTGATTTTCTTTTGGAGTTGAAAGCTAGTTTGATATCCGCTTCTTGTCTTAAAAGTTGATCTGTGGTGGAGCGCCTGTTATGAAAGCCACATTGGTTTTCTGATTGGAGTTTGTTACTTTCTAGGTGGTGTTTTAATCTGTGGCTAGGATTGTTTCCATCATCTTGCATATGTTATTAGTGAGGAAGATGGGACGATACGAGTTAATATTATTAGGGTCTTTACCTGGTTTAGGGATTGGGATGACGGTTGCTTGTTTCCAGCTGAGTGGTAGTTTTCTACTTCGCCAAATTTTGTGAGCAGTTTTATAATGGTTGTTGTAATGTTGTTTGGAAGATTTTTTGTATATTATATATTTAATTTGATCTTTCCCAGGTGAGGTTTCCTTTTCAGACCCTAGCACTCTTTTCCATTCGTATAGGGTGATTTCGGAATTTAAATCTGAGTTCTTGAACCCTAGGTCTTAAAAGAGGTTAGGAAGTGTGGTTTCAGCTTTCTGTCTCTGTTCTTGGAAGTTCCTAGTGTGATTAGTATTGCTGCTCATGGCCGAGAAATGGTTAGTAAGTAGGTCCGCTTTTTCATGGCTGGTTGTAGCATTTTTCAGCTCAGGTGTTAAGTTGACAGTTTTTCCCCGGATAGATTTTGTCCCATACTTGTTTAGAGTTAGATTTGAGGTTCAATTTGGAGCAGAAGTGTTGCATGTTTTTTCTTTGGCTAGTTTTATGATCCCTTTAACGTGTTTTTCTTTGTCTTTATATTGGATGAAATCTATTGAGTTTCTTGTTCGCTTATATTTGTTAAGTGCTTTTTTTCAATCTCTATGTGCTTTTTGACATTTA
>JAPYKE020000366.1:40000-178003 GCA_028554795.2 Sinohyriopsis cumingii | reverse complement strand
GATTTGATTGTAAAGTATGCTAAGTTTCCCGATACAATGTTAATTGGATAATGCAGATTGAAGTAAAATATTCCCTCAGTTGTTTAAGTTTGTTTAATTATAGCATCTGCCTAACAATGGTACATCGGATAAGAGTAACCAACTTTTAATTTCTATTGGGTTTTTTTAATGAATGCGGTTCGCCCCTATCTTCTCCTACAATGTTCACTAGAGCTCATCTGTGATATTTAATTGGGTTTATTCTATCTAACATATCAAGCTGTATTTAAAATTATACAACGACCATTTGACCATGTGTTCATGATAAGAGGTGTATATCCTAGTATTATTGTAATCGTCAGTAAAGAAATCTACTGCATTGCAATTTTAATATTGTAATGCAATAATCAGATAGGCATATTTTTTCAAATAATAATGCCGAAATCATGAGCAGCCACGAGCTTGTCTCGACACAATGCATCTAATTTTAATTGATAGTATCTTATCATTCAATATGCTTGAAGCAAGCTAGTATCATTAACTTACTGCCAGCCAGTATCAAAAACTTACAGCAAGCTAATATCATTAACTTACATCAACTAATATCATTAACTTACAGCATGCTAGTATCATTAGCATACAGCAATCTAATATCATTAACTTGCAGCAAACTAATATCATTAACTTATAGCAAGCTAATATCATTAACTTACAGCAAGCCAGTATCTTTAACATCCAGAAAGCTAATATCAATAACTTACAGCAAGCTAGTATCATTAACTTACATCAACTAATATCATTAACTTACAGCATGCTAGTATCATTAACATACAGCAATCTAATATCATTAACTTGCAGCAAACTAATATCATTAACTTATAGCAAGCTAATATCATTAACTTACAGCAAGCCAGTATCATTAACTTACAGCAAGCTAATATCATTAACTTACAGCAAGCTAATATCATTAACATACAGCACGCTAGTATCATTAACATACAGGAATCTAATATCATTACCTTACAGCAAGCTAATATCATTCACTTACAGCAAGCTAATATCATTAACATACAGCAAACTAGTATCATTACCTTACAGCAATCTAGTATCATTTACTTATAACAAGCTAGTATCATTGATTTACAGCAAGCTAGTACTATTCACGTACAGCAATCGTGAACAGATAATGAAAGGCATATACCTCAAGATATGAACATTCAAAATATCCAACAATTTTCGCATAAAAATGACCAAAATCCATAATGCAATCACACTGAAGTAAAAACTGCAATTGTTTAACCATTGTAGTCTGATAACGTTTTCTTACAAAGTGAAATAAAACTAAAATAATGCTAAGATCTCACAATAGAATAATCTTGAACATATGCTTAAGTTTTCTACTAACACAATCCACCTGGTAAAAAGATGCATGAAGCAATGCACATATGTACATTTGCAGTCTTATCGCATGTACGACTGACACCATTTTCAGTAACTACCAACCAGGCATGATAAGACCATTTTTCGATGAAAACCCCATTCTGATATAGGCATCTAGCATTAGAGTAACAAAATTTTCATAATGTCTGGGTGCGGGAAATTTGCATTATTTCATTTAAAGACCAAATAAACATCATAAGAACTGATTAAAACTTCATGTAAAAATGGATTACAATTTAAGAGGAAAATCATTAAAAATGTTTGCATCAATCATTTGACGATTATGTACACGCCAAAATAACACTTCTAACGAAAACGCACTGTCAAAATCACTCACCGTTTACCAGGGGTACCTTTAGCAAGATTTTCAAGATGGACACCATGGTGGTCATATAAATTGTCCGATGAAACCTGTCTCAATTTAGGACCAGCATGATATAAGGAGTCTTATGACGAAACGACAGTCAATTTTAAGGAAGTAACAATACTAAGACAGCTGCCATGCTGGACATGTTATATATCAGATGCACATCATTTCCATTTAGGAGGCACTAAAAACCATAAGAAATGTTCTTGCTGAAACGCAAAATCCATATAACCCGCCAACGAGAAGTAATCATAATAACAATGTCCAGATGGAAAACATGGCGGTCACATTTGTGATCAGCCTGTAACCAGTATCATGTACAAGGAAATAGGAAAAATAATGGGTCTTTCATTGAAAGCTCATGTCCAGAAATTCATTCATAAAAGTGGCGTTGTAATAATATATTCAATATGATCAGCATATGGCTGTATCGCCTGAGTGGACCATTTTCATTAAGGATCAGCAATACATTATAAAATTTCTTTCAGTGAAAATCACACGCTGATATAGTTATCCGTTCAAGGATTATGATAAAAAATGCAATGAAGACTGTTGTGGTGACCATATTGGAAGGAGGCTTGATATTATTTTCATTTACGACAACTACCGGGTATACATCTTCAGCGACTATAATCCTGCCATACAATGATGCTGAATGCTAATAACATGCCGAAACTTAGACAATGTCTCCTCCCAGTCAAGCTTCAAAACCGATTGGATTGAATGTAATAATAATATTATTATTATTCATAACGTTCCAAGTTAGTGAAACAGAATTCTGACAAAGTCAGTCATGCTCTGATCATCATCACTCCGTATACCACAATTGGTTTAAGTCCATTAATCAAGGAAGTTGATTTGTCCAAACGAACCTGGGGATGTATAACAATGAGAGGAAATAATTCTGTGAAACTGTGGCACAGATATTGGCAGTCACTCTCAGCCACGGCTCATCACTATCTAGCGAAAGGCAAATTTCGGTCACACCTTGATGTTAATTTGGCAAGGAAGACTGCAGAGAGATGATTGGTCTGAGAATCATGAGTTATATATATCTCCATAATGCCACTGGCTGCTTGTATAAAAATGCAACCATGATCTTGTCAAGTACATTGAACTATGGTTAAAATCCATGACACTATTGAAGCTATAGTGTGATAATGGAAACATCTGTGATGGTTGGAATATCAGAAATTTGGAAAGACAAAAGAAAGGACACGCCCAACTTGGAAGTTACATGTTTCTACAGCTAACACAGGGAAATACAATTAAAAAAATCTAGAAAGGTTTACTTGGTGCTTTCATCATCTTTGGAGCAAAGGCAAGTTCATCTGTAGGCCCCAATGTTTCTTCTCTTTTAAATTGTCTTTTCACTGTTAAGTTTTCCTGCTTCATCTACAAATAATATAGACCTTAATAGCATTAGACAATATTTTAACTTTACTAGATTCAATAGTCATATGAAGAAATAATCATAATTAACCATTCATCATATGCTAATCATAATAATTGATTCACTAATCAGCGTGGGTAACTATATGTACCTCAAGGAATTGTTTACAGATACCATTTGCCTCATAAAGCTGATTGTTGATTGTTGATATAATGAACTGGGTATCAAAGATATGTGCAATATTACAATGGTCCATCAGTTTTAATCATTCTAAAAAATGTGTGAATGGGGGCTGATAATCAATTCCAAGATAGTCTAAATGGAGGAGTTAGATTTAATCATTTCCTAGACGGGCCCCAAGAGGCGGAGTGGTCTAAAACGCTCACCGTCATCTCACCTCTGTCTGCGTGGGTTCGAGTGTCGAATTCGGCTGATGTTGTTTTGTGACAAAGCTTCCAAGTAGCTTCTCGTGAGTCGATGGTTCTTTCCGGGGTTTTCCCGGGTTCATCCTGTACAATTTAAACTGGCCACCATGTATAGGTTATCATGTGTTGAAAAATGGCGTTAACCCCTACAACAATAACAACAACAACAGCAACAACCTAAGGCCTAGACGAAACTTGCATGGATACAGACTATTCCCCCCACCCCCGCAATCAGTAGAAGACAGACATGGCAACCGTTGGATGTTTATTTTGTATAATAATATGTTGAAAAGAATGCACCGTCCATTAATGGAAGGGAATAAAAATAAAATATGGAAACAGACAATGTGTGTGTGTTTTGGATTTTTAATGTAGCTGTGAAAATTTTGCAATCATGCTGCAAATATGTCTGCAGTATGGCAGTTTATAGTGATGTCTAGCAATGGGTCATCATGCTGCAGGTATGTGGAATGATGTCCCACCCAGTCACATTATCCTGACATCAGGTCGACTGGTCCTAACACTAACCTCAAAATGGTGTGCGCCTAGCTGTAAGTACCATTTTTATAAGACTTCTGTTTAACTCGGTCCGGGATTGAATCCACGACCTCCCGTATGTGAGGCAGACTCTCTAACCATTAAGCCCTTCGAGCGGTCAAAAACATCGACATGGCAACTGTCACATGTTTATTTGCACATTAAGATGTTGAAAAGCATGCACCGTCGTTGATTTGAAGGGAATGCAGATAAAATATGAACCAGACAATGAAAACATACTTAAAATGCATGTGCCTGAAATATGGGTAGGAAGCCCTCTAGTCTTAGCTTTATTGTGCTTGTTGTGGAACCTCTACCCCGAAATCAAAGTTCAGAAATTTACATTTTACTGTTGGTTTGTCCACAAATAATGTTATAATCATGTTATTATTTAAACCATCGAGTTATCTTTATTTCAGTCACTGAGCTGGCTGATATGTATTAAATCAAATAAATATGTTCCTGACGTGGCATTATTTTGGTGCCTATTGCCCACACCATTCCTAAGATAAGCTCATACTCCTATATTATCAAACGTAATGCAAAGAAAATCCAAACAACTTAAGGAGCCTAACTTACCATATCCTGCTATCAGGTTATTTCCACTCATGACTTCCATTTTTATTTATCAAGTTTAAGCTGCTTGAAGTAGTCACAATAATGCAGCCAATCACATGCAAGGTAAACTCATTAGCATGTGTGGATCTAGCTCATTATTGCAAAGCATCTGAGATCTTTAAGACGTAAGCAAATATTCCACATTTGATCAAAATTGGATTAGTAATACGGCATACAGAGTGAGAGCAGGGTCATCCAATCGAATGAAATATCACATGTCTTGCTCAATACTTCATCACAATTTTGACCATAAATCCCATATTTAATGTCTGACCACAATGGGATAAACAATATGAACTACAGAGCAATATCAAGGATATATATTTATGGACGGATAATTTATGCAGTCCAATAATAGGGTTGTACAGGTCCATACCATAGTTGTACATGCCCATACCATGGTTATACAGGTCTATAGCATGGTTGTAATGGAAGCACAACAACTCGTTTAGTGACATTATTCAAGGAAATCCATCAACACAAGTGCTATAAAATGCACATTATAAACATGATCCAGTTTGTATAGACTTCTTCGTAGATAACTGACGTTTCGCACAGAAATAATTTATCTCCATGAGCGAGCAATCTTAACAGTCTCACTTCAGTATGTATAATTAATAATAATGCAGAAAGCATTTTTGAATTTGGTTTTAGTCACAGCATCATTGACCATTTAAATTCAATATCAAAATAATAATTTCCTGAACCAAACATAAGCCACCCAGAAGGATTCCAGTCACTGATAATCAACTCAAGGAACCAGTTTTCGTCCTTTGATCTGTCACTTTAATCTTAGTGGTCTTTCCACCAAAAGTACTAGTCGTTCCTACTATTTGGTAACGTGGTGGATAACTCAATCTGTTGTGCAAAAAATGGTCATGCTTCTTTTAAAAGCTCAGTGGCCTTGAAAGATCAGTGTTTAGGTGTAGTTGCATTCATTAATATATATATATATATATATATATATATATATATATATATATATATATATATATATATATATATATATATATATATATATATATATATATATATATATATATCCTAAGGCCTGATTCAAATGTATTGCAATCTTTCACCAATCAAAATGCGTGTTAAAACATTCAGTCAGAGAGGGGTGAATTTCTTCTAACCAGAAGAGATCGGCTTTATGCTGTCGCATCAAATAAATAGACGCAACAGGATTCGTATGCAGCTAATCATTGCGAAACAGTTTGAATAAAACTCAAACTATGAAGACCATGTATTCGGGTGAAACAATGAAGTCTATATATTGGGGTACTTCTGATGTTGATGCATAGAGTGATGAAATTACGAATATGAATGTAATAATTCCAGTAGAGGATAACTTTAATTTAGATTTAGCAGATTGTTTTCTTTTGCTCAAGGATTTTTGCATGCGACAGTAGTACTACCTTTACCGCCTTCTCATCATTACCTTTGGCGGATGACTTTAGAAAGAGACTCACAAAAATAATTGAACCGTTTCAGCAAAGGCAGAAAGAAACAGAACAAGTAGCAGGAGGGAAAGGAAAAGACTGTAATTGTGGAAAGGGCATGAGACAATTAAAAGATCTTGATACAGAGTCAACGAGTTTGTCTCAAACAAATATTTAACAGTCTTCTTTTAAATGTCTTGTAAAGACACCATACTTATTGGATGGCCAGATCAAATCAAGGTTGGATCCATTTTCCCCATGATTGAATGGTGTGTTGGTGCGTGTTTAAGTCACTTATTTTTGCACCCACATGTATTACTTAACTCTCTCCCGCAAATGTATTGTGGTACAAACATCATTGTATTCAGCTAACTGAACTGATTTCACATCACATGGTTCAGTCTATAACACGGTCAAGTTCTATATGTACAATGGTATAGCAGAGTCACACTGTATCATGCATATATTCTACCAGGATTCCCACATTATCATACAAATAAGTGGAGGCAGAACAAACATGAGGGGGAGGAGGAAACGACCTTAGTTCAATATTACATAACAATGTAATATCCATCTCGCTTTTGTCCTGCTGGATTTTGTAAGACCCTTTTGAAATCAAATTCTTTAAAAGATATTGCCTCTGGTTCAATATGCATTAATCTGTTGACAGTTTCTGAGCTTAAGATGTTGCTTACCTCTGAATGAATATTGTTCAATACTGTGAAGAGTCTGATTTCTAAAGGGGCATATACATGGCTATCTTAGCCAGCTGAAACAAGTTTGTAAACTTTTTCTTATGGTAGTTGAGTAAACTTTTCCATAGATCGAAGGTATTGTATTCGAATACATCTGCTCCAAAGTAAGATTCTTCACTAACACAAGTTTAGCCGCTACTTAACTTTCTTGAATTAGCAACCTGCTGACTCCAATGCCACATTTACGTTACCATATTGCTGTATCAGGATTTTAAGTCAATGATGCCATAGTCTAAATGTTCAAACATAAGTATTATGATGAAATAATATATTTACTTCTTAAATTCAATTTTAGATTGTTATTTAATAGATTTATTGTAATCTTACAGCCACGGCTATAAAGTTTTGTAGCACATGATCCAATATGCCTAAATTGTGACAAGAACAAAAATTAAAAATGCAAACTACTTTTAAATTGTCTATATTTTAATTTGGCAGTCAACCTTTAGTACATTTATTTTCAAAGTACCTTTGAAATGCAGAGCTAACCATAAATCTGTATTTTTTTAACCATCCTTTATGTACCTCGAACTCGTATTTTTACGCGATTTCGGGATAAAATTCACTCACTGGTATCTCCATTAACACTTTCCCACCTTTAACAATCTGATATATTTTCCAACGTTAAAAATAAATTGCCTTCATCACTATGACCAGCCAGTATTTGCCAAAGAAATTCATCATCTAAAGGTGAATGATGTTGGGACCCGGTCATTTTGGGTCTTCTTGAGAGCATGCATTATAAATACACATTTGTAAAACTTCTTTGATGCATGGTTCAAGCTATGACATAATGGATTTTACAGGGCCCAATGTGCCAATGCAATTTAGTTTAACATCCATTCATGTCACGCCGAAGTATCTGAATGTAAACATTGTTTCTAACAAATACACGTTGCGAGAAATGCTAACATATTTATACTGGTCTGACTAGGCTCAGGACAAGAACTTTAAGGATGAACAGCTGAATAAAACTGTACACTGCGCAGAGTATATTTTCATCTGAGTAACTTGAAACTAATTCATGGGAGTTCTTGTGCATGACTGCTTTTCAAGTGTGCAAATCATTACCAAGTTTTAGTGAATTACACAAATGCACATCCTGTGAGCATTACTGTGTAATGTACTTAGCAGTGGAACTAGTTGGCAAAACCAATTCAATTAGATGCGCAAATCAATTTCATAATTGATCTTTACATGGGGGGGGGGGGTAAAATGTGCAAGGGTCAGGAACGAAAACCATGGTTGATTAGCCAACCAGAGACGTATTTGTTTTGGCCTTATGGACCTGAAATCAATAGGATTTCATCTTACCCTAAACACAAGCCATCTACAAAATTTGGTAATTGTAACTGGTGTGTAATCAATTAATATTTCTTCACTAACAAGACCGTGCTAGATTCGAGAAGGGATGAGCAGGTAGGCACACATACAGGAAGACACAAAGACTGCTGTATACCTGCATTATGAAAGTATGTATAGAGAAACAAAGTTGAATGCAACGGTTCCTACACAAGTGGAGTAATGCTACACAAAGGGAAATATTCAAGACAACGTTTCAAAAATAAGAACAGTTCAAAGGCTATATCATCTTCATAACTAAGGAGGGAGGGATGTAATCACAGTGATATTGTTACATCTTCATACATGCCAACCCCTGACGAGGAAAAATGAGTAATTCAAGTGGACAAAAAGAATAATCTGAGCAGATAAAGAGTCATCCACATATGACATGATAAAAATTCAATGAGTATATGTACAAAATGATTCATGTATCCCTTAGGACTTTTAACATAAATTAATGCTTCATGTTTTCATATTGAACACTTTCATTTTTAAAAAGCAACAGACTCTCATAATTGCATTTCAAAACACTTTGTACCAGGTGAGACTATACATGTTTTGCACACCAGTAGAGCACTAAGTGTTGGGTTACAGGGCCTGGATCTGGATTCAGCCTTACTTTTGTTAATAGTGCTGAAAAATCTCTCACATTCAACATTGCAATGGTAAAGAACTAATATTTCTTTCTTAACCTGACAAAGAAGTGGAACTTTATATCTTCTAGTTATTGGGTCGTTCAGCTGGGAAATAAGATGAAAAAAATCAAGTCTCTCCGCATGAAGTACATCGTCATGAAGAGTGCCAACTTGATACTCCGGGAGTTCTCCTTATAATGTCTCATCAGCCTTTCCTGCAGCATGGAACATCATATGACAGAGACAACCTGATATGAACAATGACGGATACATTTTCCAAACTATAGAATGCAACTCATTTACAAATTCCAGTCATGACCGATGCAGCATCAGCTGAAAACCCCATACACTTCTGCCAAATAAAAATATGTATTCTCCAGTGGAATCTACTGTTAACTTTGGTAATGAAAGAAGAACACACTGACTTTACCCTTTTTGTTGTCAAAGTCTCTCACAGACTGTGTACAACTTTTTGTCTTCATAATCACTACCCATGTCTGTTGCAATACTAAATGGCTGAACTTTCATGATTTCTGTAATTTTAAGTGAAGTATCTTCTGCTAAACACCAAAAAATATTAAATGATTTTGTTCTTGCATATGCATGTTTTCAGGAAACGTCTGTTTGAACAAAGGACCAATGCAGTCTTCTACGGCTAGAGGTAGTCCTTGTTCTATTAAGAATTCGGTAATAACGTATTTGCATTCATAAAATTAGTTTAGTTCTGCTGTAGAAAAGAGGTTACCTTAGTATAGGAGTTAGTAAAACAGCTAAGTCAATGTTGCTTTGTTTTATCACCATGACCAATATTAAAATCCTTTTCACACATCCTGCAGGGGGCATGAAGCTGCCCTACAATGGAACGCTGTAATATGTAATTCATGTATTCATTTCTGAATAGCCTTTTCTTCTTTTCAATCCATCTGTGAAATTATTTGAAAAACATTTTAGTTTTTTTAATCTAACATATACATTGACTAGAATAAATCCGAAAAGACTTTTAGCGCCATATACCTACATATAGAAGCTGTACCAGATATGAATTTGAACCAATAATCTGCGATAAAAGTTTAAAACTTAGAAGAAAAAAAAATCTGTTTTCTCCTAAGTAAGCCACACAGCTGATATAGATAGACACAAAGGTCAAACCTTTAAAAGTACAATCAACCTGTTTCTTGGAAATAGGACAGCTGCTATAGGAAGAACATAATACTGTTAGGAAAGTGCATTTAACTCTACGGACAAGCGTACTCTTATGTTGTAGTTGCACAGAAGCCATCTTTTCTGTCTGTGGGATTAATGGGATGTTAATAAAAATGGGAAAACAATTTATTAATTTTTTGGACGGTGATATATTTAAAACGCGTAATTAGATCACATTTATGCGTAAGGCATAATTTAGTGTAAACAAGCTTAATGATTACGCCAAAAGACAAATGGTTGGCATGCATGCATCTTTCCCAAAGACACTTGGTCAGCATTGTATTTTTGTTTCCACAGTGTCCCACAAGCAAGACCTTAAATGTTATACCTTTTTCTTTCTATCCTCCCTGTCCATCATGGTATTGTCCTCAACATAAAAGGCAGGACCTAAAATAAAATGATGACAATGTTATATACTGCATGACACACTAGCCGAAGGGATTTGATTGTAAAGTATGCTAAGTTTCCCGATACAATGTTAATTGGATAATGCAGATTGAAGTAAAATATTCCCTCAGTTGTTTAAGTTTGTTTAATTATAGCATCTGCCTAACAATGGTACATCGGATAAGAGTAACCAACTTTTAATTTCTATTGGGTTTTTTTAATGAATGCGGTTCGCCCCTATCTTCTCCTACAATGTTCACTAGAGCTCATCTGTGATATTTAATTGGGTTTATTCTATCTAACATATCAAGCTGTATTTAAAATTATACAACGACCATTTGACCATGTGTTCATGATAAGAGGTGTATATCCTAGTATTATTGTAATCGTCAGTAAAGAAATCTACTGCATTGCAATTTTAATATTGTAATGCAATAATCAGATAGGCATATTTTTTCAAATAATAATGCCGAAATCATGAGCAGCCACGAGCTTGTCTCGACACAATGCATCTAATTTTAATTGATAGTATCTTATCATTCAATATGCTTGAAGCAAGCTAGTATCATTAACTTACTGCCAGCCAGTATCAAAAACTTACAGCAAGCTAATATCATTAACTTACATCAACTAATATCATTAACTTACAGCATGCTAGTATCATTAGCATACAGCAATCTAATATCATTAACTTGCAGCAAACTAATATCATTAACTTATAGCAAGCTAATATCATTAACTTACAGCAAGCCAGTATCTTTAACATCCAGAAAGCTAATATCAATAACTTACAGCAAGCTAGTATCATTAACTTACATCAACTAATATCATTAACTTACAGCATGCTAGTATCATTAACATACAGCAATCTAATATCATTAACTTGCAGCAAACTAATATCATTAACTTATAGCAAGCTAATATCATTAACTTACAGCAAGCCAGTATCATTAACTTACAGCAAGCTAATATCATTAACTTACAGCAAGCTAATATCATTAACATACAGCACGCTAGTATCATTAACATACAGGAATCTAATATCATTACCTTACAGCAAGCTAATATCATTCACTTACAGCAAGCTAATATCATTAACATACAGCAAACTAGTATCATTACCTTACAGCAATCTAGTATCATTTACTTATAACAAGCTAGTATCATTGATTTACAGCAAGCTAGTACTATTCACGTACAGCAATCGTGAACAGATAATGAAAGGCATATACCTCAAGATATGAACATTCAAAATATCCAACAATTTTCGCATAAAAATGACCAAAATCCATAATGCAATCACACTGAAGTAAAAACTGCAATTGTTTAACCATTGTAGTCTGATAACGTTTTCTTACAAAGTGAAATAAAACTAAAATAATGCTAAGATCTCACAATAGAATAATCTTGAACATATGCTTAAGTTTTCTACTAACACAATCCACCTGGTAAAAAGATGCATGAAGCAATGCACATATGTACATTTGCAGTCTTATCGCATGTACGACTGACACCATTTTCAGTAACTACCAACCAGGCATGATAAGACCATTTTTCGATGAAAACCCCATTCTGATATAGGCATCTAGCATTAGAGTAACAAAATTTTCATAATGTCTGGGTGCGGGAAATTTGCATTATTTCATTTAAAGACCAAATAAACATCATAAGAACTGATTAAAACTTCATGTAAAAATGGATTACAATTTAAGAGGAAAATCATTAAAAATGTTTGCATCAATCATTTGACGATTATGTACACGCCAAAATAACACTTCTAACGAAAACGCACTGTCAAAATCACTCACCGTTTACCAGGGGTACCTTTAGCAAGATTTTCAAGATGGACACCATGGTGGTCATATAAATTGTCCGATGAAACCTGTCTCAATTTAGGACCAGCATGATATAAGGAGTCTTATGACGAAACGACAGTCAATTTTAAGGAAGTAACAATACTAAGACAGCTGCCATGCTGGACATGTTATATATCAGATGCACATCATTTCCATTTAGGAGGCACTAAAAACCATAAGAAATGTTCTTGCTGAAACGCAAAATCCATATAACCCGCCAACGAGAAGTAATCATAATAACAATGTCCAGATGGAAAACATGGCGGTCACATTTGTGATCAGCCTGTAACCAGTATCATGTACAAGGAAATAGGAAAAATAATGGGTCTTTCATTGAAAGCTCATGTCCAGAAATTCATTCATAAAAGTGGCGTTGTAATAATATATTCAATATGATCAGCATATGGCTGTATCGCCTGAGTGGACCATTTTCATTAAGGATCAGCAATACATTATAAAATTTCTTTCAGTGAAAATCACACGCTGATATAGTTATCCGTTCAAGGATTATGATAAAAAATGCAATGAAGACTGTTGTGGTGACCATATTGGAAGGAGGCTTGATATTATTTTCATTTACGACAACTACCGGGTATACATCTTCAGCGACTATAATCCTGCCATACAATGATGCTGAATGCTAATAACATGCCGAAACTTAGACAATGTCTCCTCCCAGTCAAGCTTCAAAACCGATTGGATTGAATGTAATAATAATATTATTATTATTCATAACGTTCCAAGTTAGTGAAACAGAATTCTGACAAAGTCAGTCATGCTCTGATCATCATCACTCCGTATACCACAATTGGTTTAAGTCCATTAATCAAGGAAGTTGATTTGTCCAAACGAACCTGGGGATGTATAACAATGAGAGGAAATAATTCTGTGAAACTGTGGCACAGATATTGGCAGTCACTCTCAGCCACGGCTCATCACTATCTAGCGAAAGGCAAATTTCGGTCACACCTTGATGTTAATTTGGCAAGGAAGACTGCAGAGAGATGATTGGTCTGAGAATCATGAGTTATATATATCTCCATAATGCCACTGGCTGCTTGTATAAAAATGCAACCATGATCTTGTCAAGTACATTGAACTATGGTTAAAATCCATGACACTATTGAAGCTATAGTGTGATAATGGAAACATCTGTGATGGTTGGAATATCAGAAATTTGGAAAGACAAAAGAAAGGACACGCCCAACTTGGAAGTTACATGTTTCTACAGCTAACACAGGGAAATACAATTAAAAAAATCTAGAAAGGTTTACTTGGTGCTTTCATCATCTTTGGAGCAAAGGCAAGTTCATCTGTAGGCCCCAATGTTTCTTCTCTTTTAAATTGTCTTTTCACTGTTAAGTTTTCCTGCTTCATCTACAAATAATATAGACCTTAATAGCATTAGACAATATTTTAACTTTACTAGATTCAATAGTCATATGAAGAAATAATCATAATTAACCATTCATCATATGCTAATCATAATAATTGATTCACTAATCAGCGTGGGTAACTATATGTACCTCAAGGAATTGTTTACAGATACCATTTGCCTCATAAAGCTGATTGTTGATTGTTGATATAATGAACTGGGTATCAAAGATATGTGCAATATTACAATGGTCCATCAGTTTTAATCATTCTAAAAAATGTGTGAATGGGGGCTGATAATCAATTCCAAGATAGTCTAAATGGAGGAGTTAGATTTAATCATTTCCTAGACGGGCCCCAAGAGGCCGAGTGGTCTAAAACGCTCACCGTCATCTCACCTCTGTCTGCGTGGGTTCGAGTGTCGAATTCGGCTGATGTTGTTTTGTGACAAAGCTTCCAAGTAGCTTCTCGTGAGTCGATGGTTCTTTCCGGGGTTTTCCCGGGTTCATCCTGTACAATTTAAACTGGCCACCATGTATAGGTTATCATGTGTTGAAAAATGGCGTTAACCCCTACAACAATAACAACAACAACAGCAACAACCTAAGGCCTAGACGAAACTTGCATGGATACAGACTATTCCCCCCACCCCAGCAATCAGTAGAAGACAGACATGGCAACCGTTGGATGTTTATTTTGTATAATAATATGTTGAAAAGAATGCACCGTCCATTAATGGAAGGGAATAAAAATAAAATATGGAAACAGACAATGTGTGTGTGTTTTGGATTTTTAATGTAGCTGTGAAAATTTTGCAATCATGCTGCAAATATGTCTGCAGTATGGCAGTTTATAGTGATGTCTAGCAATGGGTCATCATGCTGCAGGTATGTGGAATGATGTCCCACCCAGTCACATTATCCTGACATCAGGTCGACTGGTCCTAACACTAACCTCAAAATGGTGTGCGCCTAGCTGTAAGTACCATTTTTATAAGACTTCTGTTTAACTCGGTCCGGGATTGAATCCACGACCTCCCGTATGTGAGGCAGACTCTCTAACCATTAAGCCCTTCGAGCGGTCAAAAACATCGACATGGCAACTGTCACATGTTTATTTGCACATTAAGATGTTGAAAAGCATGCACCGTCGTTGATTTGAAGGGAATGCAGATAAAATATGAACCAGACAATGAAAACATACTTAAAATGCATGTGCCTGAAATATGGGTAGGAAGCCCTCTAGTCTTAGCTTTATTGTGCTTGTTGTGGAACCTCTACCCCGAAATCAAAGTTCAGAAATTTACATTTTACTGTTGGTTTGTCCACAAATAATGTTATAATCATGTTATTATTTAAACCATCGAGTTATCTTTATTTCAGTCACTGAGCTGGCTGATATGTATTAAATCAAATAAATATGTTCCTGACGTGGCATTATTTTGGTGCCTATTGCCCACACCATTCCTAAGATAAGCTCATACTCCTATATTATCAAACGTAATGCAAAGAAAATCCAAACAACTTAAGGAGCCTAACTTACCATATCCTGCTATCAGGTTATTTCCACTCATGACTTCCATTTTTATTTATCAAGTTTAAGCTGCTTGAAGTAGTCACAATAATGCAGCCAATCACATGCAAGGTAAACTCATTAGCATGTGTGGATCTAGCTCATTATTGCAAAGCATCTGAGATCTTTAAGACGTAAGCAAATATTCCACATTTGATCAAAATTGGATTAGTAATACGGCATACAGAGTGAGAGCAGGGTCATCCAATCGAATGAAATATCACATGTCTTGCTCAATACTTCATCACAATTTTGACCATAAATCCCATATTTAATGTCTGACCACAATGGGATAAACAATATGAACTACAGAGCAATATCAAGGATATATATTTATGGACGGATAATTTATGCAGTCCAATAATAGGGTTGTACAGGTCCATACCATAGTTGTACATGCCCATACCATGGTTATACAGGTCTATAGCATGGTTGTAATGGAAGCACAACAACTCGTTTAGTGACATTATTCAAGGAAATCCATCAACACAAGTGCTATAAAATGCACATTATAAACATGATCCAGTTTGTATAGACTTCTTCGTAGATAACTGACGTTTCGCACAGAAATAATTTATCTCCATGAGCGAGCAATCTTAACAGTCTCACTTCAGTATGTATAATTAATAATAATGCAGAAAGCATTTTTGAATTTGGTTTTAGTCACAGCATCATTGACCATTTAAATTCAATATCAAAATAATAATTTCCTGAACCAAACATAAGCCACCCAGAAGGATTCCAGTCACTGATAATCAACTCAAGGAACCAGTTTTCGTCCTTTGATCTGTCACTTTAATCTTAGTGGTCTTTCCACCAAAAGTACTAGTCGTTCCTACTATTTGGTAACGTGGTGGATAACTCAATCTGTTGTGCAAAAAATGGTCATGCTTCTTTTAAAAGCTCAGTGGCCTTGAAAGATCAGTGTTTAGGTGTAGTTGCATTCATTAATTTATATATATATATATATATATATATATATATATATATATATATATATATATATATATATATATATATATATATATATATATATATCCTAAGGCCTGATTCAAATGTATTGCAATCTTTCACCAATCAAAATGCGTGTTAAAACATTCAGTCAGAGAGGGGTGAATTTCTTCTAACCAGAAGAGATCGGCTTTATGCTGTCGCATCAAATAAATAGACGCAACAGGATTCGTATGCAGCTAATCATTGCGAAACAGTTTGAATAAAACTCAAACTATGAAGACCATGTATTCGGGTGAAACAATGAAGTCTATATATTGGGGTACTTCTGATGTTGATGCATAGAGTGATGAAATTACGAATATGAATGTAATAATTCCAGTAGAGGATAACTTTAATTTAGATTTAGCAGATTGTTTTCTTTTGCTCAAGGATTTTTGCATGCGACAGTAGTACTACCTTTACCGCCTTCTCATCATTACCTTTGGCGGATGACTTTAGAAAGAGACTCACAAAAATAATTGAACCGTTTCAGCAAAGGCAGAAAGAAACAGAACAAGTAGCAGGAGGGAAAGGAAAAGACTGTAATTGTGGAAAGGGCATGAGACAATTAAAAGATCTTGATACAGAGTCAACGAGTTTGTCTCAAACAAATATTTAACAGTCTTCTTTTAAATGTCTTGTAAAGACACCATACTTATTGGATGGCCAGATCAAATCAAGGTTGGATCCATTTTCCCCATGATTGAATGGTGTGTTGGTGCGTGTTTAAGTCACTTATTTTTGCACCCACATGTATTACTTAACTCTCTCCCGCAAATGTATTGTGGTACAAACATCATTGTATTCAGCTAACTGAACTGATTTCACATCACATGGTTCAGTCTATAACACGGTCAAGTTCTATATGTACAATGGTATAGCAGAGTCACACTGTATCATGCATATATTCTACCAGGATTCCCACATTATCATACAAATAAGTGGAGGCAGAACAAACATGAGGGGGAGGAGGAAACGACCTTAGTTCAATATTACATAACAATGTAATATCCATCTCGCTTTTGTCCTGCTGGATTTTGTAAGACCCTTTTGAAATCAAATTCTTTAAAAGATATTGCCTCTGGTTCAATATGCATTAATCTGTTGACAGTTTCTGAGCTTAAGATGTTGCTTACCTCTGAATGAATATTGTTCAATACTGTGAAGAGTCTGATTTCTAAAGGGGCATATACATGGCTATCTTAGCCAGCTGAAACAAGTTTGTAAACTTTTTCTTATGGTAGTTGAGTAAACTTTTCCATAGATCGAAGGTATTGTATTCGAATACATCTGCTCCAAAGTAAGATTCTTCACTAACACAAGTTTAGCCGCTACTTAACTTTCTTGAATTAGCAACCTGCTGACTCCAATGCCACATTTACGTTACCATATTGCTGTATCAGGATTTTAAGTCAATGATGCCATAGTCTAAATGTTCAAACATAAGTATTATGATGAAATAATATATTTACTTCTTAAATTCAATTTTAGATTGTTATTTAATAGATTTATTGTAATCTTACAGCCACGGCTATAAAGTTTTGTAGCACATGATCCAATATGCCTAAATTGTGACAAGAACAAAAATTAAAAATGCAAACTACTTTTAAATTGTCTATATTTTAATTTGGCAGTCAACCTTTAGTACATTTATTTTCAAAGTACCTTTGAAATGCAGAGCTAACCATAAATCTGTATTTTTTTAACCATCCTTTATGTACCTCGAACTCGTATTTTTACGCGATTTCGGGATAAAATTCACTCACTGGTATCTCCATTAACACTTTCCCACCTTTAACAATCTGATATATTTTCCAACGTTAAAAATAAATTGCCTTCATCACTATGACCAGCCAGTATTTGCCAAAGAAATTCATCATCTAAAGGTGAATGATGTTGGGACCCGGTCATTTTGGGTCTTCTTGAGAGCATGCATTATAAATACACATTTGTAAAACTTCTTTGATGCATGGTTCAAGCTATGACATAATGGATTTTACAGGGCCCAATGTGCCAATGCAATTTAGTTTAACATCCATTCATGTCACGCCGAAGTATCTGAATGTAAACATTGTTTCTAACAAATACACGTTGCGAGAAATGCTAACATATTTATACTGGTCTGACTAGGCTCAGGACAAGAACTTTAAGGATGAACAGCTGAATAAAACTGTACACTGCGCAGAGTATATTTTCATCTGAGTAACTTGAAACTAATTCATGGGAGTTCTTGTGCATGACTGCTTTTCAAGTGTGCAAATCATTACCAAGTTTTAGTGAATTACACAAATGCACATCCTGTGAGCATTACTGTGTAATGTACTTAGCAGTGGAACTAGTTGGCAAAACCAATTCAATTAGATGCGCAAATCAATTTCATAATTGATCTTTACATGGGGGGGGGGGTAAAATGTGCAAGGGTCAGGAACGAAAACCATGGTTGATTAGCCAACCAGAGACGTATTTGTTTTGGCCTTATGGACCTGAAATCAATAGGATTTCATCTTACCCTAAACACAAGCCATCTACAAAATTTGGTAATTGTAACTGGTGTGTAATCAATTAATATTTCTTCACTAACAAGACCGTGCTAGATTCGAGAAGGGATGAGCAGGTAGGCACACATACAGGAAGACACAAAGACTGCTGTATACCTGCATTATGAAAGTATGTATAGAGAAACAAAGTTGAATGCAACGGTTCCTACACAAGTGGAGTAATGCTACACAAAGGGAAATATTCAAGACAACGTTTCAAAAATAAGAACAGTTCAAAGGCTATATCATCTTCATAACTAAGGAGGGAGGGATGTAATCACAGTGATATTGTTACATCTTCATACATGCCAACCCCTGACGAGGAAAAATGAGTAATTCAAGTGGACAAAAAGAATAATCTGAGCAGATAAAGAGTCATCCACATATGACATGATAAAAATTCAATGAGTATATGTACAAAATGATTCATGTATCCCTTAGGACTTTTAACATAAATTAATGCTTCATGTTTTCATATTGAACACTTTCATTTTTAAAAAGCAACAGACTCTCATAATTGCATTTCAAAACACTTTGTACCAGGTGAGACTATACATGTTTTGCACACCAGTAGAGCACTAAGTGTTGGGTTACAGGGCCTGGATCTGGATTCAGCCTTACTTTTGTTAATAGTGCTGAAAAATCTCTCACATTCAACATTGCAATGGTAAAGAACTAATATTTCTTTCTTAACCTGACAAAGAAGTGGAACTTTATATCTTCTAGTTATTGGGTCGTTCAGCTGGGAAATAAGATGAAAAAAATCAAGTCTCTCCGCATGAAGTACATCGTCATGAAGAGTGCCAACTTGATACTCCGGGAGTTCTCCTTATAATGTCTCATCAGCCTTTCCTGCAGCATGGAACATCATATGACAGAGACAACCTGATATGAACAATGACGGATACATTTTCCAAACTATAGAATGCAACTCATTTACAAATTCCAGTCATGACCGATGCAGCATCAGCTGAAAACCCCATACACTTCTGCCAAATAAAAATATGTATTCTCCAGTGGAATCTACTGTTAACTTTGGTAATGAAAGAAGAACACACTGACTTTACCCTTTTTGTTGTCAAAGTCTCTCACAGACTGTGTACAACTTTTTGTCTTCATAATCACTACCCATGTCTGTTGCAATACTAAATGGCTGAACTTTCATGATTTCTGTAATTTTAAGTGAAGTATCTTCTGCTAAACACCAAAAAATATTAAATGATTTTGTTCTTGCATATGCATGTTTTCAGGAAACGTCTGTTTGAACAAAGGACCAATGCAGTCTTCTACGGCTAGAGGTAGTCCTTGTTCTATTAAGAATTCGGTAATAACGTATTTGCATTCATAAAATTAGTTTAGTTCTGCTGTAGAAAAGAGGTTACCTTAGTATAGGAGTTAGTAAAACAGCTAAGTCAATGTTGCTTTGTTTTATCACCATGACCAATATTAAAATCCTTTTCACACATCCTGCAGGGGGCATGAAGCTGCCCTACAATGGAACGCTGTAATATGTAATTCATGTATTCATTTCTGAATAGCCTTTTCTTCTTTTCAATCCATCTGTGAAATTATTTGAAAAACATTTTAGTTTTTTTAATCTAACATATACATTGACTAGAATAAATCCGAAAAGACTTTTAGCGCCATATACCTACATATAGAAGCTGTACCAGATATGAATTTGAACCAATAATCTGCGATAAAAGTTTAAAACTTAGAAGAAAAAAAAATCTGTTTTCTCCTAAGTAAGCCACACAGCTGATATAGATAGACACAAAGGTCAAACCTTTAAAAGTACAATCAACCTGTTTCTTGGAAATAGGACAGCTGCTATAGGAAGAACATAATACTGTTAGGAAAGTGCATTTAACTCTACGGACAAGCGTACTCTTATGTTGTAGTTGCACAGAAGCCATCTTTTCTGTCTGTGGGATTAATGGGATGTTAATAAAAATGGGAAAACAATTTATTAATTTTTTGGACGGTGATATATTTAAAACGCGTAATTAGATCACATTTATGCGTAAGGCATAATTTAGTGTAAACAAGCTTAATGATTACGCCAAAAGACAAATGGTTGGCATGCATGCATCTTTCCCAAAGACACTTGGTCAGCATTGTATTTTTGTTTCCACAGTGTCCCACAAGCAAGACCTTAAATGTTATACCTTTTTCTTTCTATCCTCCCTGTCCATCATGGTATTGTCCTCAACATAAAAGGCAGGACCTAAAATAAAATGATGACAATGTTATATACTGCATGACACACTAGCCGAAGGGATTTGATTGTAAAGTATGCTAAGTTTCCCGATACAATGTTAATTGGATAATGCAGATTGAAGTAAAATATTCCCTCAGTTGTTTAAGTTTGTTTAATTATAGCATCTGCCTAACAATGGTACATCGGATAAGAGTAACCAACTTTTAATTTCTATTGGGTTTTTTTAATGAATGCGGTTCGCCCCTATCTTCTCCTACAATGTTCACTAGAGCTCATCTGTGATATTTAATTGGGTTTATTCTATCTAACATATCAAGCTGTATTTAAAATTATACAACGACCATTTGACCATGTGTTCATGATAAGAGGTGTATATCCTAGTATTATTGTAATCGTCAGTAAAGAAATCTACTGCATTGCAATTTTAATATTGTAATGCAATAATCAGATAGGCATATTTTTTCAAATAATAATGCCGAAATCATGAGCAGCCACGAGCTTGTCTCGACACAATGCATCTAATTTTAATTGATAGTATCTTATCATTCAATATGCTTGAAGCAAGCTAGTATCATTAACTTACTGCCAGCCAGTATCAAAAACTTACAGCAAGCTAATATCATTAACTTACATCAACTAATATCATTAACTTACAGCATGCTAGTATCATTAGCATACAGCAATCTAATATCATTAACTTGCAGCAAACTAATATCATTAACTTATAGCAAGCTAATATCATTAACTTACAGCAAGCCAGTATCTTTAACATCCAGAAAGCTAATATCAATAACTTACAGCAAGCTAGTATCATTAACTTACATCAACTAATATCATTAACTTACAGCATGCTAGTATCATTAACATACAGCAATCTAATATCATTAACTTGCAGCAAACTAATATCATTAACTTATAGCAAGCTAATATCATTAACTTACAGCAAGCCAGTATCATTAACTTACAGCAAGCTAATATCATTAACTTACAGCAAGCTAATATCATTAACATACAGCACGCTAGTATCATTAACATACAGGAATCTAATATCATTACCTTACAGCAAGCTAATATCATTCACTTACAGCAAGCTAATATCATTAACATACAGCAAACTAGTATCATTACCTTACAGCAATCTAGTATCATTTACTTATAACAAGCTAGTATCATTGATTTACAGCAAGCTAGTACTATTCACGTACAGCAATCGTGAACAGATAATGAAAGGCATATACCTCAAGATATGAACATTCAAAATATCCAACAATTTTCGCATAAAAATGACCAAAATCCATAATGCAATCACACTGAAGTAAAAACTGCAATTGTTTAACCATTGTAGTCTGATAACGTTTTCTTACAAAGTGAAATAAAACTAAAATAATGCTAAGATCTCACAATAGAATAATCTTGAACATATGCTTAAGTTTTCTACTAACACAATCCACCTGGTAAAAAGATGCATGAAGCAATGCACATATGTACATTTGCAGTCTTATCGCATGTACGACTGACACCATTTTCAGTAACTACCAACCAGGCATGATAAGACCATTTTTCGATGAAAACCCCATTCTGATATAGGCATCTAGCATTAGAGTAACAAAATTTTCATAATGTCTGGGTGCGGGAAATTTGCATTATTTCATTTAAAGACCAAATAAACATCATAAGAACTGATTAAAACTTCATGTAAAAATGGATTACAATTTAAGAGGAAAATCATTAAAAATGTTTGCATCAATCATTTGACGATTATGTACACGCCAAAATAACACTTCTAACGAAAACGCACTGTCAAAATCACTCACCGTTTACCAGGGGTACCTTTAGCAAGATTTTCAAGATGGACACCATGGTGGTCATATAAATTGTCCGATGAAACCTGTCTCAATTTAGGACCAGCATGATATAAGGAGTCTTATGACGAAACGACAGTCAATTTTAAGGAAGTAACAATACTAAGACAGCTGCCATGCTGGACATGTTATATATCAGATGCACATCATTTCCATTTAGGAGGCACTAAAAACCATAAGAAATGTTCTTGCTGAAACGCAAAATCCATATAACCCGCCAACGAGAAGTAATCATAATAACAATGTCCAGATGGAAAACATGGCGGTCACATTTGTGATCAGCCTGTAACCAGTATCATGTACAAGGAAATAGGAAAAATAATGGGTCTTTCATTGAAAGCTCATGTCCAGAAATTCATTCATAAAAGTGGCGTTGTAATAATATATTCAATATGATCAGCATATGGCTGTATCGCCTGAGTGGACCATTTTCATTAAGGATCAGCAATACATTATAAAATTTCTTTCAGTGAAAATCACACGCTGATATAGTTATCCGTTCAAGGATTATGATAAAAAATGCAATGAAGACTGTTGTGGTGACCATATTGGAAGGAGGCTTGATATTATTTTCATTTACGACAACTACCGGGTATACATCTTCAGCGACTATAATCCTGCCATACAATGATGCTGAATGCTAATAACATGCCGAAACTTAGACAATGTCTCCTCCCAGTCAAGCTTCAAAACCGATTGGATTGAATGTAATAATAATATTATTATTATTCATAACGTTCCAAGTTAGTGAAACAGAATTCTGACAAAGTCAGTCATGCTCTGATCATCATCACTCCGTATACCACAATTGGTTTAAGTCCATTAATCAAGGAAGTTGATTTGTCCAAACGAACCTGGGGATGTATAACAATGAGAGGAAATAATTCTGTGAAACTGTGGCACAGATATTGGCAGTCACTCTCAGCCACGGCTCATCACTATCTAGCGAAAGGCAAATTTCGGTCACACCTTGATGTTAATTTGGCAAGGAAGACTGCAGAGAGATGATTGGTCTGAGAATCATGAGTTATATATATCTCCATAATGCCACTGGCTGCTTGTATAAAAATGCAACCATGATCTTGTCAAGTACATTGAACTATGGTTAAAATCCATGACACTATTGAAGCTATAGTGTGATAATGGAAACATCTGTGATGGTTGGAATATCAGAAATTTGGAAAGACAAAAGAAAGGACACGCCCAACTTGGAAGTTACATGTTTCTACAGCTAACACAGGGAAATACAATTAAAAAAATCTAGAAAGGTTTACTTGGTGCTTTCATCATCTTTGGAGCAAAGGCAAGTTCATCTGTAGGCCCCAATGTTTCTTCTCTTTTAAATTGTCTTTTCACTGTTAAGTTTTCCTGCTTCATCTACAAATAATATAGACCTTAATAGCATTAGACAATATTTTAACTTTACTAGATTCAATAGTCATATGAAGAAATAATCATAATTAACCATTCATCATATGCTAATCATAATAATTGATTCACTAATCAGCGTGGGTAACTATATGTACCTCAAGGAATTGTTTACAGATACCATTTGCCTCATAAAGCTGATTGTTGATTGTTGATATAATGAACTGGGTATCAAAGATATGTGCAATATTACAATGGTCCATCAGTTTTAATCATTCTAAAAAATGTGTGAATGGGGGCTGATAATCAATTCCAAGATAGTCTAAATGGAGGAGTTAGATTTAATCATTTCCTAGACGGGCCCCAAGAGGCCGAGTGGTCTAAAACGCTCACCGTCATCTCACCTCTGTCTGCGTGGGTTCGAGTGTCGAATTCGGCTGATGTTGTTTTGTGACAAAGCTTCCAAGTAGCTTCTCGTGAGTCGATGGTTCTTTCCGGGGTTTTCCCGGGTTCATCCTGTACAATTTAAACTGGCCACCATGTATAGGTTATCATGTGTTGAAAAATGGCGTTAACCCCTACAACAATAACAACAACAACAGCAACAACCTAAGGCCTAGACGAAACTTGCATGGATACAGACTATTCCCCCCACCCCCGCAATCAGTAGAAGACAGACATGGCAACCGTTGGATGTTTATTTTGTATAATAATATGTTGAAAAGAATGCACCGTCCATTAATGGAAGGGAATAAAATAAAATATGGAAACAGACAATGTGTGTGGTTTTTGGATTTTTAATGTAGCTGTGAAAATTTTGCAATCATGCTGCAAATATGTCTGCAGTATGGCAGTTTATAGTGATGTCTAGCAATGGGTCATCATGCTGCAGGTATGTGGAATGATGTCCCACCCAGTCACATTATCCTGACATCAGGTCGACTGGTCCTAACACTAACCTCAAAATGGTGTGCGCCTAGCTGTAAGTACCATTTTTATAAGACTTATGTTTAACTCGGTCCGGGATTGAATCCACGACCTCCCGTATGTGAGGCAGACTCTCTAACCATTAAGCCCTTCGAGCGGTCAAAAACATCGACATGGCAACTGTCACATGTTTATTTGCACATTAAGATGTTGAAAAGCATGCACCGTCGTTGATTTGAAGGGAATGCAGATAAAATATGAACCAGACAATGAAAACATACTTAAAATGCATGTGCCTGAAATATGGGTAGGAAGCCCTCTAGTCTTAGCTTTATTGTGCTTGTTGTGGAACCTCTACCCCGAAATCAAAGTTCAGAAATTTACATTTTACTGTTGGTTTGTCCACAAATAATGTTATAATCATGTTATTATTTAAACCATCGAGTTATCTTTATTTCAGTCACTGAGCTGGCTGATATGTATTAAATCAAATAAATATGTTCCTGACGTGGCATTATTTTGGTGCCTATTGCCCACACCATTCCTAAGATAAGCTCATACTCCTATATTATCAAACGTAATGCAAACAACTTAAGGAGCCTAACTTACCATATCCTGCTATCAGGTTATTTCCACTCATGACTTCCATTTTTATTTATCAAGTTTAAGCTGCTTGAAGTAGTCACAATAATGCAGCCAATCACATGCAAGGTAAACTCATTAGCATGTGTGGATCTAGCTCATTATTGCAAAGCATCTGAGATCTTTAAGACGTAAGCAAATATTCCACATTTGATCAAAATTGGATTAGTAATACGGCATACAGAGTGAGAGCAGGGTCATCCAATCGAATGAAATATCACATGTCTTGCTCAATACTTCATCACAATTTTGACCATAAATCCCATATTTAATGTCTGACCACAATGGGATAAACAATATGAACTACAGAGCAATATCAAGGATATATATTTATGGACGGATAATTTATGCAGTCCAATAATAGGGTTGTACAGGTCCATACCATAGTTGTACATGCCCATACATGGTTATACAGGTCTATAGCATGGTTGTAATGGAAGCACAACAACTCGTTTAGTGACATTATTCAAGGAAATCCATCAACACAAGTGCTATAAATGCACATTATAAACATGATCCAGTTTGTATAGACTTCTTCGTAGATAACTGACGTTTCGCACAGAAATAATTTATCTCCATGAGCGAGCAATCTTAACAGTCTCACTTCAGTATGTATAATTAATAATAATGCAGAAAGCATTTTTGAATTTGGTTTTAGTCACAGCATCATTGACCATTTAAATTCAATATCAAAATAATAATTTCCTGAACCAAACATAAGCCACCCAGAAGGATTCCAGTCACTGATAATCAACTCAAGGAACCAGTTTTCGTCCTTTGATCTGTCACTTTAATCTTAGTGGTCTTTCCACCAAAAGTACTAGTCGTTCCTACTATTTGGTAACGTGGTGGATAACTCAATCTGTTGTGCAAAAAATGGTCATGCTTCTTTTAAAAGCTCAGTGGCCTTGAAAGATCAGTGTTTAGGTGTAGTTGCATTCATTAATTTATATATATATATATATATATATATATATATATATATATATATATATATATATATATATATATATATATATATATATATATATATATATCCTAAGGCCTGATTCAAATGTATTGCAATCTTTCACCAATCAAAATGCGTGTTAAAACATTCAGTCAGAGAGGGGTGAATTTCTTCTAACCAGAAGAGATCGGCTTTATGCTGTCGCATCAAATAAATAGACGCAACAGGATTCGTATGCAGCTAATCATTGCGAAACAGTTTGAATAAAACTCAAAACTATGAAGACCATGTATTCGGGTGAAACAATGAAGTCTATATATTGGGGTACTTCTGATGTTGATGCATAGAGTGATGAAATTACGAATATGAATGTAATAATTCCAGTAGAGGATAACTTTAATTTAGATTTAGCAGATTGTTTTCTTTTGCTCAAGGATTTTTGCATGCGACAGTAGTACTACCTTTACCGCCTTCTCATCATTACCTTTGGCGGATGACTTTAGAAAGAGACTCACAAAAATAATTGAACCGTTTCAGCAAAGGCAGAAAGAAACAGAACAAGTAGCAGGAGGGAAAGGAAAAGACTGTAATTGTGGAAAGGGCATGAGACAATTAAAAGATCTTGATACAGAGTCAACGAGTTTGTCTCAAACAAATATTTAACAGTCTTCTTTTAAATGTCTTGTAAAGACACCATACTTATTGGATGGCCAGATCAAATCAAGGTTGGATCCATTTTCCCCATGATTGAAAGGTGTGTTGGTGCGTGTTTAAGTCACTTATTTTTGCACCCACATGTATTACTTAACTCTCTCCCGCAAATGTATTGTGGTACAAACATCATTGTATTCAGCTAACTGAACTGATTTCACATCACATGGTTCAGTCTATAACACGGTCAAGTTCTATATGTACAATGGTATAGCAGAGTCACACTGTATCATGCATATATTCTACCAGGATTCCCACATTATCATACAAATAAGTGGAGGCAGAACAAACATGAGGGGGAGGAGGAAACGACCTTAGTTCAATATTACATAACAATGTAATATCCATCTCGCTTTTGTCCTGCTGGATTTTGTAAGACCCTTTTGAAATCAAATTCTTTAAAAGATATTGCCTCTGGTTCAATATGCATTAATCTGTTGACAGTTTCTGAGCTTAAGATGTTGCTTACCTCTGAATGAATATTGTTCAATACTGTGAAGAGTCTGATTTCTAAAGGGGCATATACATGGCTATCTTAGCCAGCTGAAACAAGTTTGTAAACTTTTTCTTATGGTAGTTGAGTAAACTTTTCCATAGATCGAAGGTATTGTATTCGAATACATCTGCTCCAAAGTAAGATTCTTCACTAACACAAGTTTAGCCGCTACTTAACTTTCTTGAATTAGCAACCTGCTGACTCCAATGCCACATTTACGTTACCATATTGCTGTATCAGGATTTTAAGTCAATGATGCCATAGTCTAAATGTTCAAACATAAGTATTATGATGAAATAATATATTTACTTCTTAAATTCAATTTTAGATTGTTATTTAATAGATTTATTGTAATCTTACAGCCACGGCTATAAAGTTTTGTAGCACATGATCCAATATGCCTAAATTGTGACAAGAACAAAAATTAAAAATGCAAACTACTTTTAAATTGTCTATATTTTAATTTGGCAGTCAACCTTTAGTACATTTATTTTCAAAGTACCTTTGAAATGCAGAGCTAACCATAAATCTGTATTTTTTTAACCATCCTTTATGTACCTCGAACTCGTATTTTTACGCGATTTCGGGATAAAATTCACTCACTGGTATCTCCATTAACACTTTCCCACCTTTAACAATCTGATATATTTTCCAACGTTAAAAATAAATTGCCTTCATCACTATGACCAGCCAGTATTTGCCAAAGAAATTCATCATCTAAAGGTGAATGATGTTGGGACCCGGTCATTTTGGGTCTTCTTGAGAGCATGCATTATAAATACACATTTGTAAAACTTCTTTGATGCATGGTTCAAGCTATGACATAATGGATTTTACAGGGCCCGATGTGCCAATGCAATTTAGTTTAACATCCATTCATGTCACGCCGAAGTATCTGAATGTAAACATTGTTTCTAACAAATACACGTTGCGAGAAATGCTAACATATTTATACTGGTCTGACTAGGCTCAGGACAAGAACTTTAAGGATGAACAGCTGAATAAAACTGTACACTACGCAGAGTATATTTTCATCTGAGTAACTTGAAACTAATTCATGGGAGTTCTTGTGCATGACTGCTTTTCAAGTGTGCAAATCATTACCAAGTTTTAGTGAATTACACAAATGCACATCCTGTGAGCATTACTGTGTAATGTACTTAGCAGTGGAACTAGTTGGCAAAACCAATTCAATTAGATGCGCAAATCAATTTCATAATTGATCTTTACATGGGGGGGGGGTAAAATGTGCAAGGGTCAGGAACGAAAACCATGGTTGATTAGCCAACCAGAGACGTATTTGTTTTGGCCTTATGGACCTGAAATCAATAGGATTTCATCTTACCCTAAACACAAGCCATCTACAAAATTTGGTAATTGTAACTGGTGTGTAATCAATTAATATTTCTTCACTAACAAGACCGTGCTAGATTCGAGAAGGGATGAGCAGGTAGGCACACATACAGGAAGACACAAAGACTGCTGTATACCTGCATTATGAAAGTATGTATAGAGAAACAAAGTTGAATGCAACGGTTCCTACACAAGTGGAGTAATGCTACACAAAGGGAAATATTCAAGACAACGTTTCAAAAATAAGAACAGTTCAAAGGCTATATCATCTTCATAACTAAGGAGGGAGGGATGTAATCACAGTGATATTGTTACATCTTCATACATGCCAACCCCTGACGAGGAAAAATGAGTAATTCAAGTGGACAAAAAGAATAATCTGAGCAGATAAAGAGTCATCCACATATGACATGATAAAAATTCAATGAGTATATGTACAAAATGATTCATGTATCCCTTAGGACTTTTAACATAAATTAATGCTTCATGTTTTCATATTGAACACTTTCATTTTTAAAAAGCAACAGACTCTCATAATTGCATTTCAAAACACTTTGTACCAGGTGAGACTATACATGTTTTGCACACCAGTAGAGCACTAAGTGTTGGGTTACAGGGCCTGGATCTGGATTCAGCCTTACTTTTGTTAATAGTGCTGAAAAATCTCTCACATTCAACATTGCAATGGTAAAGAACTAATATTTCTTTCTTAACCTGACAAAGAAGTGGAACTTTATATCTTCTAGTTATTGGGTCGTTCAGCTGGGAAATAAGATGAAAAAAATCAAGTCTCTCCGCATGAAGTACATCGTCATGAAGAGTGCCAACTTGATACTCCGGGAGTTCTCCTTATAATGTCTCATCAGCCTTTCCTGCAGCATGGAACATCATATGACAGAGACAACCTGATATGAACAATGACGGATACATTTTCCAAACTATAGAATGCAACTCATTTACAAATTCCAGTCATGACCGATGCAGCATCAGCTGAAAACCCCATACACTTCTGCCAAATAAAAATATGTATTCTCCAGTGGAATCTACTGTTAACTTTGGTAATGAAAGAAGAACACACTGACTTTACCCTTTTTGTTGTCAAAGTCTCTCACAGACTGTGTACAACTTTTTGTCTTCATAATCACTACCCATGTCTGTTGCAATACTAAATGGCTGAACTTTCATGATTTCTGTAATTTTAAGTGAAGTATCTTCTGCTAAACACCAAAAAATATTAAATGATTTTGTTCTTGCATATGCATGTTTTCAGGAAACGTCTGTTTGAACAAAGGACCAATGCAGTCTTCTACGGCTAGAGGTAGTCCTTGTTCTATTAAGAATTCGGTAATAACGTATTTGCATTCATAAAATTAGTTTAGTTCTGCTGTAGAAAAGAGGTTACCTTAGTATAGGAGTTAGTAAAACAGCTAAGTCAATGTTGCTTTGTTTTATCACCATGACCAATATTAAAATCCTTTTCACACATCCTGCAGGGGGCATGAAGCTGCCCTACAATGGAACGCTGTAATATGTAATTCATGTATTCATTTCTGAATAGCCTTTTCTTCTTTTCAATCCATCTGTGAAATTATTTGAAAAACATTTTAGTTTTTTTAATCTAACATATACATTGACTAGAATAAATCCGAAAAGACTTTTAGCGCCATATACCTACATATAGAAGCTGTACCAGATATGAATTTGAACCAATAATCTGCGATAAAAGTTTAAAACTTAGAAGAAAAAAAAATCTGTTTTCTCCTAAGTAAGCCACACAGCTGATATAGATAGACACAAAGGTCAAACCTTTAAAAGTACAATCAACCTGTTTCTTGGAAATAGGACAGCTGCTATAGGAAGAACATAATACTGTTAGGAAAGTGCATTTAACTCTACGGACAAGCGTACTCTTATGTTGTAGTTGCACAGAAGCCATCTTTTCTGTCTGTGGGATTAATGGGATGTTAATAAAAATGGGAAAACAATTTATTAATTTTTTGGACGGTGATATATTTAAAACGCGTAATTAGATCACATTTATGCGTAAGGCATAATTTAGTGTAAACAAGCTTAATGATTACGCCAAAAGACAAATGGTTGGCATGCATGCATCTTTCCCAAAGACACTTGGTCAGCATTGTATTTTTGTTTCCACAGTGTCCCACAAGCAAGACCTTAAATGTTATACCTTTTTCTTTCTATCCTCCCTGTCCATCATGGTATTGTCCTCAACATAAAAGGCAGGACCTAAAATAAAATGATGACAATGTTATATACTGCATGACACACTAGCCGAAGGGATTTGATTGTAAAGTATGCTAAGTTTCCCGATACAATGTTAATTGGATAATGCAGATTGAAGTAAAATATTCCCTCAGTTGTTTAAGTTTGTTTAATTATAGCATCTGCCTAACAATGGTACATCGGATAAGAGTAACCAACTTTTAATTTCTATTGGGTTTTTTTAATGAATGCGGTTCGCCCCTATCTTCTCCTACAATGTTCACTAGAGCTCATCTGTGATATTTAATTGGGTTTATTCTATCTAACATATCAAGCTGTATTTAAAATTATACAACGACCATTTGACCATGTGTTCATGATAAGAGGTGTATATCCTAGTATTATTGTAATCGTCAGTAAAGAAATCTACTGCATTGCAATTTTAATATTGTAATGCAATAATCAGATAGGCATATTTTTTCAAATAATAATGCCGAAATCATGAGCAGCCACGAGCTTGTCTCGACACAATGCATCTAATTTTAATTGATAGTATCTTATCATTCAATATGCTTGAAGCAAGCTAGTATCATTAACTTACTGCCAGCCAGTATCAAAAACTTACAGCAAGCTAATATCATTAACTTACATCAACTAATATCATTAACTTACAGCATGCTAGTATCATTAGCATACAGCAATCTAATATCATTAACTTGCAGCAAACTAATATCATTAACTTATAGCAAGCTAATATCATTAACTTACAGCAAGCCAGTATCTTTAACATCCAGAAAGCTAATATCAATAACTTACAGCAAGCTAGTATCATTAACTTACATCAACTAATATCATTAACTTACAGCATGCTAGTATCATTAACATACAGCAATCTAATATCATTAACTTGCAGCAAACTAATATCATTAACTTATAGCAAGCTAATATCATTAACTTACAGCAAGCCAGTATCATTAACTTACAGCAAGCTAATATCATTAACTTACAGCAAGCTAATATCATTAACATACAGCACGCTAGTATCATTAACATACAGGAATCTAATATCATTACCTTACAGCAAGCTAATATCATTCACTTACAGCAAGCTAATATCATTAACATACAGCAAACTAGTATCATTACCTTACAGCAATCTAGTATCATTTACTTATAACAAGCTAGTATCATTGATTTACAGCAAGCTAGTACTATTCACGTACAGCAATCGTGAACAGATAATGAAAGGCATATACCTCAAGATATGAACATTCAAAATATCCAACAATTTTCGCATAAAAATGACCAAAATCCATAATGCAATCACACTGAAGTAAAAACTGCAATTGTTTAACCATTGTAGTCTGATAACGTTTTCTTACAAAGTGAAATAAAACTAAAATAATGCTAAGATCTCACAATAGAATAATCTTGAACATATGCTTAAGTTTTCTACTAACACAATCCACCTGGTAAAAAGATGCATGAAGCAATGCACATATGTACATTTGCAGTCTTATCGCATGTACGACTGACACCATTTTCAGTAACTACCAACCAGGCATGATAAGACCATTTTTCGATGAAAACCCCATTCTGATATAGGCATCTAGCATTAGAGTAACAAAATTTTCATAATGTCTGGGTGCGGGAAATTTGCATTATTTCATTTAAAGACCAAATAAACATCATAAGAACTGATTAAAACTTCATGTAAAAATGGATTACAATTTAAGAGGAAAATCATTAAAAATGTTTGCATCAATCATTTGACGATTATGTACACGCCAAAATAACACTTCTAACGAAAACGCACTGTCAAAATCACTCACCGTTTACCAGGGGTACCTTTAGCAAGATTTTCAAGATGGACACCATGGTGGTCATATAAATTGTCCGATGAAACCTGTCTCAATTTAGGACCAGCATGATATAAGGAGTCTTATGACGAAACGACAGTCAATTTTAAGGAAGTAACAATACTAAGACAGCTGCCATGCTGGACATGTTATATATCAGATGCACATCATTTCCATTTAGGAGGCACTAAAAACCATAAGAAATGTTCTTGCTGAAACGCAAAATCCATATAACCCGCCAACGAGAAGTAATCATAATAACAATGTCCAGATGGAAAACATGGCGGTCACATTTGTGATCAGCCTGTAACCAGTATCATGTACAAGGAAATAGGAAAAATAATGGGTCTTTCATTGAAAGCTCATGTCCAGAAATTCATTCATAAAAGTGGCGTTGTAATAATATATTCAATATGATCAGCATATGGCTGTATCGCCTGAGTGGACCATTTTCATTAAGGATCAGCAATACATTATAAAATTTCTTTCAGTGAAAATCACACGCTGATATAGTTATCCGTTCAAGGATTATGATAAAAAATGCAATGAAGACTGTTGTGGTGACCATATTGGAAGGAGGCTTGATATTATTTTCATTTACGACAACTACCGGGTATACATCTTCAGCGACTATAATCCTGCCATACAATGATGCTGAATGCTAATAACATGCCGAAACTTAGACAATGTCTCCTCCCAGTCAAGCTTCAAAACCGATTGGATTGAATGTAATAATAATATTATTATTATTCATAACGTTCCAAGTTAGTGAAACAGAATTCTGACAAAGTCAGTCATGCTCTGATCATCATCACTCCGTATACCACAATTGGTTTAAGTCCATTAATCAAGGAAGTTGATTTGTCCAAACGAACCTGGGGATGTATAACAATGAGAGGAAATAATTCTGTGAAACTGTGGCACAGATATTGGCAGTCACTCTCAGCCACGGCTCATCACTATCTAGCGAAAGGCAAATTTCGGTCACACCTTGATGTTAATTTGGCAAGGAAGACTGCAGAGAGATGATTGGTCTGAGAATCATGAGTTATATATATCTCCATAATGCCACTGGCTGCTTGTATAAAAATGCAACCATGATCTTGTCAAGTACATTGAACTATGGTTAAAATCCATGACACTATTGAAGCTATAGTGTGATAATGGAAACATCTGTGATGGTTGGAATATCAGAAATTTGGAAAGACAAAAGAAAGGACACGCCCAACTTGGAAGTTACATGTTTCTACAGCTAACACAGGGAAATACAATTAAAAAAATCTAGAAAGGTTTACTTGGTGCTTTCATCATCTTTGGAGCAAAGGCAAGTTCATCTGTAGGCCCCAATGTTTCTTCTCTTTTAAATTGTCTTTTCACTGTTAAGTTTTCCTGCTTCATCTACAAATAATATAGACCTTAATAGCATTAGACAATATTTTAACTTTACTAGATTCAATAGTCATATGAAGAAATAATCATAATTAACCATTCATCATATGCTAATCATAATAATTGATTCACTAATCAGCGTGGGTAACTATATGTACCTCAAGGAATTGTTTACAGATACCATTTGCCTCATAAAGCTGATTGTTGATTGTTGATATAATGAACTGGGTATCAAAGATATGTGCAATATTACAATGGTCCATCAGTTTTAATCATTCTAAAAAATGTGTGAATGGGGGCTGATAATCAATTCCAAGATAGTCTAAATGGAGGAGTTAGATTTAATCATTTCCTAGACGGGCCCCAAGAGGCCGAGTGGTCTAAAACGCTCACCGTCATCTCACCTCTGTCTGCGTGGGTTCGAGTGTCGAATTCGGCTGATGTTGTTTTGTGACAAAGCTTCCAAGTAGCTTCTCGTGAGTCGATGGTTCTTTCCGGGGTTTTCCCGGGTTCATCCTGTACAATTTAAACTGGCCACCATGTATAGGTTATCATGTGTTGAAAAATGGCGTTAACCCCTACAACAATAACAACAACAACAGCAACAACCTAAGGCCTAGACGAAACTTGCATGGATACAGACTATTCCCCCCACCCCCGCAATCAGTAGAAGACAGACATGGCAACCGTTGGATGTTTATTTTGTATAATAATATGTTGAAAAGAATGCACCGTCCATTAATGGAAGGGAATAAAAATAAAATATGGAAACAGACAATGTGTGTGTGTTTTGGATTTTTAATGTAGCTGTGAAAATTTTGCAATCATGCTGCAAATATGTCTGCAGTATGGCAGTTTATAGTGATGTCTAGCAATGGGTCATCATGCTGCAGGTATGTGGAATGATGTCCCACCCAGTCACATTATCCTGACATCAGGTCGACTGGTCCTAACACTAACCTCAAAATGGTGTGCGCCTAGCTGTAAGTACCATTTTTATAAGACTTCTGTTTAACTCGGTCCGGGATTGAATCCACGACCTCCCGTATGTGAGGCAGACTCTCTAACCATTAAGCCCTTCGAGCGGTCAAAAACATCGACATGGCAACTGTCACATGTTTATTTGCACATTAAGATGTTGAAAAGCATGCACCGTCGTTGATTTGAAGGGAATGCAGATAAAATATGAACCAGACAATGAAAACATACTTAAAATGCATGTGCCTGAAATATGGGTAGGAAGCCCTCTAGTCTTAGCTTTATTGTGCTTGTTGTGGAACCTCTACCCCGAAATCAAAGTTCAGAAATTTACATTTTACTGTTGGTTTGTCCACAAATAATGTTATAATCATGTTATTATTTAAACCATCGAGTTATCTTTATTTCAGTCACTGAGCTGGCTGATATGTATTAAATCAAATAAATATGTTCCTGACGTGGCATTATTTTGGTGCCTATTGCCCACACCATTCCTAAGATAAGCTCATACTCCTATATTATCAAACGTAATGCAAAGAAAATCCAAACAACTTAAGGAGCCTAACTTACCATATCCTGCTATCAGGTTATTTCCACTCATGACTTCCATTTTTATTTATCAAGTTTAAGCTGCTTGAAGTAGTCACAATAATGCAGCCAATCACATGCAAGGTAAACTCATTAGCATGTGTGGATCTAGCTCATTATTGCAAAGCATCTGAGATCTTTAAGACGTAAGCAAATATTCCACATTTGATCAAAATTGGATTAGTAATACGGCATACAGAGTGAGAGCAGGGTCATCCAATCGAATGAAATATCACATGTCTTGCTCAATACTTCATCACAATTTTGACCATAAATCCCATATTTAATGTCTGACCACAATGGGATAAACAATATGAACTACAGAGCAATATCAAGGATATATATTTATGGACGGATAATTTATGCAGTCCAATAATAGGGTTGTACAGGTCCATACCATAGTTGTACATGCCCATACCATGGTTATACAGGTCTATAGCATGGTTGTAATGGAAGCACAACAACTCGTTTAGTGACATTATTCAAGGAAATCCATCAACACAAGTGCTATAAAATGCACATTATAAACATGATCCAGTTTGTATAGACTTCTTCGTAGATAACTGACGTTTCGCACAGAAATAATTTATCTCCATGAGCGAGCAATCTTAACAGTCTCACTTCAGTATGTATAATTAATAATAATGCAGAAAGCATTTTTGAATTTGGTTTTAGTCACAACATCATTGACCATTTAAATTCAATATCAAAATAATAATTTCCTGAACCAAACATAAGCCACCCAGAAGGATTCCAGTCACTGATAATCAACTCAAGGAACCAGTTTTCGTCCTTTGATCTGTCACTTTAATCTTAGTGGTCTTTCCACCAAAAGTACTAGTCGTTCCTACTATTTGGTAACGTGGTGGATAACTCAATCTGTTGTGCAAAAAATGGTCATGCTTCTTTTAAAAGCTCAGTGGCCTTGAAAGATCAGTGTTTAGGTGTAGTTGCATTCATTAATTTATATATATATATATATATATATATATATATATATATATATATATATATATATATATATATCCTAAGGCCTGATTCAAATGTATTGCAATCTTTCACCAATCAAAATGCGTGTTAAAACATTCAGTCAGAGAGGGGTGAATTTCTTCTAACCAGAAGAGATCGGCTTTATGCTGTCGCATCAAATAAATAGACGCAACAGGATTCGTATGCAGCTAATCATTGCGAAACAGTTTGAATAAAACTCAAACTATGAAGACCATGTATTCGGGTGAAACAATGAAGTCTATATATTGGGGTACTTCTGATGTTGATGCATAGAGTGATGAAATTACGAATATGAATGTAATAATTCCAGTAGAGGATAACTTTAATTTAGATTTAGCAGATTGTTTTCTTTTGCTCAAGGATTTTTGCATGCGACAGTAGTACTACCTTTACCGCCTTCTCATCATTACCTTTGGCGGATGACTTTAGAAAGAGACTCACAAAAATAATTGAACCGTTTCAGCAAAGGCAGAAAGAAACAGAACAAGTAGCAGGAGGGAAAGGAAAAGACTGTAATTGTGGAAAGGGCATGAGACAATTAAAAGATCTTGATACAGAGTCAACGAGTTTGTCTCAAACAAATATTTAACAGTCTTCTTTTAAATGTCTTGTAAAGACACCATACTTATTGGATGGCCAGATCAAATCAAGGTTGGATCCATTTTCCCCATGATTGAATGGTGTGTTGGTGCGTGTTTAAGTCACTTATTTTTGCACCCACATGTATTACTTAACTCTCTCCCGCAAATGTATTGTGGTACAAACATCATTGTATTCAGCTAACTGAACTGATTTCACATCACATGGTTCAGTCTATAACACGGTCAAGTTCTATATGTACAATGGTATAGCAGAGTCACACTGTATCATGCATATATTCTACCAGGATTCCCACATTATCATACAAATAAGTGGAGGCAGAACAAACATGAGGGGGAGGAGGAAACGACCTTAGTTCAATATTACATAACAATGTAATATCCATCTCGCTTTTGTCCTGCTGGATTTTGTAAGACCCTTTTGAAATCAAATTCTTTAAAAGATATTGCCTCTGGTTCAATATGCATTAATCTGTTGACAGTTTCTGAGCTTAAGATGTTGCTTACCTCTGAATGAATATTGTTCAATACTGTGAAGAGTCTGATTTCTAAAGGGGCATATACATGGCTATCTTAGCCAGCTGAAACAAGTTTGTAAACTTTTTCTTATGGTAGTTGAGTAAACTTTTCCATAGATCGAAGGTATTGTATTCGAATACATCTGCTCCAAAGTAAGATTCTTCACTAACACAAGTTTAGCCGCTACTTAACTTTCTTGAATTAGCAACCTGCTGACTCCAATGCCACATTTACGTTACCATATTGCTGTATCAGGATTTTAAGTCAATGATGCCATAGTCTAAATGTTCAAACATAAGTATTATGATGAAATAATATATTTACTTCTTAAATTCAATTTTAGATTGTTATTTAATAGATTTATTGTAATCTTACAGCCACGGCTATAAAGTTTTGTAGCACATGATCCAATATGCCTAAATTGTGACAAGAACAAAAATTAAAAATGCAAACTACTTTTAAATTGTCTATATTTTAATTTGGCAGTCAACCTTTAGTACATTTATTTTCAAAGTACCTTTGAAATGCAGAGCTAACCATAAATCTGTATTTTTTTAACCATCCTTTATGTACCTCGAACTCGTATTTTTACGCGATTTCGGGATAAAATTCACTCACTGGTATCTCCATTAACACTTTCCCACCTTTAACAATCTGATATATTTTCCAACGTTAAAAATAAATTGCCTTCATCACTATGACCAGCCAGTATTTGCCAAAGAAATTCATCATCTAAAGGTGAATGGTGTTGGGACCCGGTCATTTTGGGTCTTCTTGAGAGCATGCATTATAAATACACATTTGTAAAACTTCTTTGATGCATGGTTCAAGCTATGACATAATGAATTTTACAGGGCCCAATGTGCCAATGCAATTTAGTTTAACATCCATTCATGTCACGCCGAAGTATCTGAATGTAAACATTGTTTCTAACAAATACACGTTGCGAGAAATGCTAACATATTTATACTGGTCTGACTAGGCTCAGGACAAGAACTTTAAGGATGAACAGCTGAATAAAACTGTACACTGCGCAGAGTATATTTTCATCTGAGTAACTTGAAACTAATTCATGGGAGTTCTTGTGCATGACTGCTTTTCAAGTGTGCAAATCATTACCAAGTTTTAGTGAATTACACAAATGCACATCCTGTGAGCATTACTGTGTAATGTACTTAGCAGTGGAACTAGTTGGCAAAACCAATTCAATTAGATGCGCAAATCAATTTCATAATTGATCTTTACATGGGGGGGGGGGGTAAAATGTGCAAGGGTCAGGAACGAAAACCATGGTTGATTAGCCAACCAGAGACGTATTTGTTTTGGCCTTATGGACCTGAAATCAATAGGATTTCATCTTACCCTAAACACAAGCCATCTACAAAATTTGGTAATTGTAACTGGTGTGTAATCAATTAATATTTCTTCACTAACAAGACCGTGCTAGATTCGAGAAGGGATGAGCAGGTAGGCACACATACAGGAAGACACAAAGACTGCTGTATACCTGCATTATGAAAGTATGTATAGAGAAACAAAGTTGAATGCAACGGTTCCTACACAAGTGGAGTAATGCTACACAAAGGGAAATATTCAAGACAACGTTTCAAAAATAAGAACAGTTCAAAGGCTATATCATCTTCATAACTAAGGAGGGAGGGATGTAATCACAGTGATATTGTTACATCTTCATACATGCCAACCCCTGACGAGGAAAAATGAGTAATTCAAGTGGACAAAAAGAATAATCTGAGCAGATAAAGAGTCATCCACATATGACATGATAAAAATTCAATGAGTATATGTACAAAATGATTCATGTATCCCTTAGGACTTTTAACATAAATTAATGCTTCATGTTTTCATATTGAACACTTTCATTTTTAAAAAGCAACAGACTCTCATAATTGCATTTCAAAACACTTTGTACCAGGTGAGACTATACATGTTTTGCACACCAGTAGAGCACTAAGTGTTGGGTTACAGAGCCTGGATCTGGATTCAGCTTTACTTTTGTTAATAGTGCTGAACAATCTCTCACATTCAGCATTACAATGGTAAAGAACTAATATTCCTTTCTTAACCTGACAAAGAAGTGGAACTTTATATCTTCCAGTTATTGGGTCGTTCAGCTGGGAAATAAGATGAAAAAAATCAACTCTCTCCGCATGAAGTACATCGTCATAAAGAGTGCCAACTTGATACTCCGGGAGTTCTCCTTATAATGTCTCATCAGCCTTTCCTGCAGCATGGAACATCATATGACAGAGACAACCTGATATGAACAATGACGGATACATTTTTCAAACTATAGAATGCAACTCATTTACAAATTCCAGTCATGACCGATGCAGCATCAGCTGAAAACCCCATACACTTCTGCCAAATAAAAATATGTATTCTCCAGTGGAATCTACTGTTAACTTTGGTAATGAAAGAAGAACACACTGACTTTACCCTTTTTGCTGTCAAAGTCTCTCACAGACTGTGTACAACTTTTTGTCTTCATAATCACTACCCATGTCTGTTGCAATACTAAATGGCTGAACTTTCATGATTTCTGTAATTTTAAGTGAAGTATCTTCTGCTAAACACCAAACAATATTAAATGATTTTGTTCTTGCATGTGCATATTTTCAGGAAAAATCTGTTTGAACAAAGGACCAATGCAGTCTTCTACGGCTAGAGGTAGTCCTTGTTCTATTAAGAACTCGGTACATAACGCATTTGCATTCATAAAATTAGTTTAGTTCTGCTGTAGAAAAGAGGTTACCTTAGTATAGGAGTTAGTAAAACAACTAAGTCAATGTTGCTTTGTTTTATCACCATGACCAATATTAAAATCCTTTCAACACATCCTGCAAGGGGCATGAAGCTGCCCTACAATGGAACGCTGTAATATGTAATTCATGTATTCATTTCTGAATAGCCTTTTCTTCTTTTCAATCCATCTGTGAAATTATTTGAAAAACATTTTTGTTTTTTTTATCTAACATATACATTGACTAGAATAAATCCGAAAAGACTTTTAGCGCCATATACCTACAGATAGAAGCTGTATCAGATATGAATTTGAACCAATAATCTGCGATAAAAGTTTAAAAATTAGAAGAAAAAAAAATCTGTTTTCTCCTAAGTAAGCCACACAGCTGATATAGATAGACACAAAGGTCAAACCTTTAAAAGTATAATCAACCTGTTTCTTGGAAATAGGACAGCTGCTATAGGAAGAACATAATACTGTTAGGAAAGTGCATTTAACTCTACGGACAAGCGTACTCTTATGTTGTAGTTGCACAGAAGCCATCTTTTCTGTCTGTGGGATTAATGGGATGTTAATAAAAATGGGAAAACAATTTATTAATTTTTTGGACGGTGATATATTTAAAACGCGTAATTAGATCACATTTATGCGTAAGGCATAATTTAGTGTAAACAAGCTTAATGATTACGCCAAAAGACAAATGGTTGGCATGCATGCATCTTTCCCAAAGACACTTGGTCAGCATTGTATTTTTGTTTCCACAGTGTCCCACACGCAAGACCTTAAATGTTATACCTTTTTCTTTCTATCCTCCCTGTCCATCATGGTATTGTCCTCAACATAAAAGGCAGGACCTAAAATAAAATGATGACAATGTTATATACTGCATGACACACTAGCCGAAGGGATTTGATTGTAAAGTATGCTAAGTTTCCCGATACAATGTTAATTGGATAATGCAGATTGAAGTAAAATATTCCCTCAGTTGTTTAAGTTTGTTTAATTATAGCATCTGCCTAACAATGGTACATCGGATAAGAGTAACCAACTTTTAATTTCTATTGGGTTTTTTTAATGAATGCGGTTCGCCCCTATCTTCTCCTACAATGTTCACTAGAGCTCATCTGTGATATTTAATTGGGTTTATTCCATCTAACATATCAAGCTCTATTTAAAATTATACAACGACCATTTGACCAGGTGTTCATGATATGAGGTGTATATCCTAGAAGTATTGTAATCGTAAGTAAAGAAATCCACTGCATTTCAATTTTAATATTGTAATGCAACAATCAGATAGGCACTTTTTTCAAATAATAATGCCGAAATCATGAGCAGCCACGAGCTTGTCTCGATACAATGCATCTAATTTTAACTGATAGTATCTTATCATTCAATATGCTTGAAGCAAGCTAATGTCATTAACTTACAGCAAGCCATTATCTTTAACTTCCAGAAAGCTAATATCAATAACTTACATCAAGCTAGTATCATTAACTTACATCAACTAATATCATTAACTTACAGCATGCTAGTATCATTAACATACAGCAATCTAATATCATTAACTTGCAGCAAGCTAATATTATTAACTTATAGCAAGCTAATATCATTAACTTACAGCAAGCCAGTATCATTAACTTACAGCAAGCTAATATCATTAACTTACAGCAAGCTAATATCATTAACATAAAGCACGCTAGTATCATTAACATACAGGAATCTAATATCATTACCTTACAGCAAGCTAATATCATTGACTTACAGCAAGCTAATATCATTAACATACGGCAAACTAGCATCATTACCTTACAGCAATCTAGTATCATTAACTTATAACAAGCTAGTATCATTGATTTACAGCAAGCCAGTATCATTAACGTACAGCAATCGTGAACAGATGATGAAAGGCATATACCTCAAGATATGAACATTCAAAATATCCAACAATTTTCGCATAAAAATGACCAAAATCCATACTGCAATCACACTGAAGTAAAACCTGCAATTGTTTAACCATTGTAGTCTGATAACGTTTTCTTACAAAGTGAAATAAAACTAAAATAATGCTAAGATCTCACAATAGAATAATCTTGAACATATGCTTAAGTTTTCTACTAACACAATCCACCTGGTAAAAAGATGCATGAAGCAATGCACATATGTACATTTGCAGTCTTATCGCATGTACGACTGACACCATTTTCAGTAACTACCAACCAGGCATGATAAGACCATTTTTCGATGAAAACCCCATTCTGATATAGGCATCTAGCATTAGAGTAACAAAATTTTCATAATGTCTGGGTGCGGGCAATTTGCATTATTTCATTTAAAGACCAAATAAACATCACAAGAACTGATTAAAACTTCATGTAAAAATGGATTACAATTTAAGAGGAAAATCATTAAAAATGTTTGCATCAATCATTTGAAGATTATGTACACGCCACAATAACACTTCTAACGAAAACGCACTGTCAAAATCACTCACCGTTTACCAGGGGTACCTTTACAAGATTTTCAAGATGGACACAATGGTGGTCATATAAATTGTCCGAAGAAACCTGTCTCAATTTAGGACCAGCATGATATAAGGAGTCTTATGACGAAACGACAGTCAATTTTAAGGAAGTAACAATACTAAGACAGCTGCCGTGCTGGACATATTATATATCAGATGCACATCATTTTCATTTAGGACGTACTAGAAACCATAGGAAATTTTCTTGCTGAAACACAAAATCCATATAACCCGCCAACGAGAAGTAATCATAATAACAATGTCCAGATGGAAAAAATAGCGGTCACATTTGTGATCAGCCTGTAACCAGTATCATGTACAAGGAAACAGGAAAAATAATGGGTCTTTCATTGAAAGCTCATATCCAGAAATTCATTCATAAAAGTGGCGTTTTAATAATATATTCAATATGATCAGCATATGGCTGTATTGCCTGAGTGGAGCATTTTCATTAAGGATCAGCAATACATTATAAAATGTCTGTAAGTGAAAACCACATGCTGATATAGTCGCCCGTTCAAGGATTATGATAAAAAATTCAATGAAGATTGTTGTGGTGACCATATTGGAAGGAGGCTTGATATTATTTTCATTTACGACAACTACCGGGTATACATCTTCAGCGACTATAATCCTGCCATACAATGATGCTGAATGCTAATAACATGCCGAAACTTAGACAATGTCTCCTCCCAGTCAAGCTTCAAAACCGATTGGATTGAATGTAATAATAATAATATTATTATTCATAACGTTCCAAGTTAGTGAAACAGAATTCTGACAAAGTCAGTCATGCTCTGATCATCATCACTCCGTATACCACAATTGGTTTAAATCCATTAATCAAGGAAGTTGATTTGTACAAACGAAAGTGGGGATGTATAACAATGAGAGGAAATAATTTTGTGAAACAGTGGCACATATATTGGCAGTCACTCTCAGCCAAGGCTCATCACTATCTAGCGAAAGGCAAATTTCGGTCACACCTTGATGATAATTTGGCAAGGAAGACTGCAGAGAGATGATTGGTCTGATAATCATGAGTTATATATATCTCCATAATGCCATTGGCTGCTTGTATAAAAATGCAACCAAGATCTTGTCAAGTTCATTGAACTATGGTTAAAATCCATGAAACTATTGAAGCTATAGTGTGATAATGGAAACATCTGTGATGGTTGGAATATCAGAAATTTGGAAAGACAAAAGAAAGGACACGCCCAACTTAGAAGTTACATGTTTCTACAGCTAACACAGGGAAATACAATTAAAAAAATCTAGAAAGGTTTACTTGGTGCTTTCATCTTCTTTGGAGCAAAGGCAAGTTCATCTGTAGGCCCCAATGTTTCTTCTCTTTTAAATTGTCTTTTCACTGTTAAGTTTTCCTGCTTCACCTACAAATAATATAGACCTTAATAGCATTAGACAATATTTTAACTTTACTAGATTCAATGGTCATATGAAGAAATAATCATAATTAACCATTCATCACATGCTAATCATAGTAATTGATTCACTAATCAGCGTGGGTAACTATATGCACCTCAAGGAATTGTTTACAGATACCATTTGCCTCATAAAGCTGATTGTTGATTGTTGATATAATGAACTGGGTATCAAAGATATGTGCAATATTACAATGGTCCATCAGTTTAAATCATTCTAAAAAATGTGTGAATGGGGGCTGATAATCAATTCCAAGATAGTCTAAATGGAGGAGTTAGATTTAATCATTTCCTAGACGGGCCCCAAGAGGCCGAGTGGTCTAAAACGCTCACCGTCATCTCACCTCTGTCTGCGTGGGTTCGAGTGTCGAATTCGGCTGATGTTGTTTTGTGACAAAGCTTCCAAGTAGCTTCTCGTGAGCCGATGGTTCTTTCCGGGGTTTTCCCGGGTTCATCCTGTACAATTTAAACTGGCCACCATGTATAGGTTATCATGTGTTGAAAAATGGCGTTAACCCCTACAACAATAACAACAACAACAGCAACAACCTAAGGCCTAGACGAAACTTGCATGGATACAGACTATTCCCCCCACCCCCGCAATCAGTAGAAGATAGACATGGTAACCTTTAGATGTTTATTTTGCATAATAATATGTTGAAAAGAATGCACCGTCCATTAATGGAAGGGAATAAAAAGAAAATATGAAAACAGACAATGTGTGTGTGTTTTGGATTTTTAATGTAGCTGTGAAAATTTTGCAATCATGCTGCAAATATGTCTGCAGTATGGCAGTTTATAGTGATGTCTAGCAATGGGTCATCATGCTGCAGGTATGTGGAATGATGTCCCACCCAGTCACATTATCCTGACATCAGGTCGACTGGTCCTAACACTAACCTCAAAATGGTGAGCGCCTAGCTGTAAGTACCATTTTTATAAGCCTTTTGTTTAACTCGGTCCGGGATTGAACCCACGACCTCCCGTATGTGAGACAGACACTCTAACCATTAAGCCCCCCGAGCGGTCAAAAACATCGACATGGCAACTGTCACATGTTTATTTGCACATTAAGATGTTGAAAAGCATGCACCGTCGTTGATTTGAAGGGAATGCAAATAAAATGTAAACCAGACAATGAAAACATACTTAAAATGCATGTGCCTGAAATATGGGTAGGACGCCCTCTAGTCTTAGCTTTATTGTGCTTGTTTTGGAACCTCTACCCCGAAATCAAAGTTCAGAAATTTACATTTTACTGTTGGTTTGTCCACAAATAATGTTATAATCATGTTATTATTTAAACCCTCGAGTTATCTTTATTTCAGTCACTGAGCTGGCTGATATGTATTAAATCAAATAAATATGTTCCTGACTTGGCATTATTTTGTTGCCTATTGCCCACACCATTCCTAAGATAAGCTCATACTCCTATATTATCAAACGTAATGCAAAGAAAATCCAAACAACTTAAGGAGCCTAACTTACCATATCCTGCTATCAGGTTATTTCCACTCATGACTTCCATTTTTATTTATCAAGTTTAAGCTGCTTGAAGTAGTCACAATAATGCAGCCAATCACATGCAAGGTAAACTCATTAGCATGTGTGGATCTAGCTCATTATTGCAAAGCATCTGAGATCTTTAAGGCGTAAGCAAATGTTCCACATCTGATCAAAATTGGGTTAGTAATACGGCATACAGAGTGGGAGCAGGGTCATCCAATCGAATGAAATATCACATGTCTTGCTTAATACTTCGTCACAATTTTGATCATAAATCCCATATTTAAAGTCTGACCACAATGGTTTAAACTATATGAACTACAGAGAATTATCAAGGATATGTATTTACGGGCGAATGATGTATACAGGTATATAGCATGGTAGTACTGGAAGCACAACAACTCGTTTATTGACATTGTTCAAGGAAATCCATCAACACAAGTGCAATAATTTGCACATTATAAACATTACCCAGTTTGTATAGACTTCTGCATAGATAACTGACGTTTTGCACAGAAATAATTTATCTCCATGAGCGAGCAATCTTAACAGTCTCACTTCAGTATGTAGAATTAATAATAATGCAGAAAGCATTTTTGAAATTTGTTTTAATCACAGCAGCATTATTAATATATACATATATATCCTAAGGCCTGATTGAAATGTATTGCAATCTTTCACCAATCAAAATGCGTGTTAAAACATTCAATCAGAGAGAGGCGAATCTGTTCCAATCAGAAGAGATCGTCTTTATGATGTCGCATCAAATAAATAGACGCAACATCATTTGTATGCAGCTGATCATTGCAACATAGATTGAATAAATCTGAAACTATGAAGACCATGTATTCGGATGAAACAATGAAGTCTAAATATTGGCGTTCTTCTGATATTGGTTCATAGAGTGATGAAATTACGAATATGAATGCGATACTTCCAGGAGAGGATAACTTTAATTTAGATTTAGCAGATTGTTTTCTTTTGCTCAAGAATTTTTGCATGCGACAGTAGTACTACTTTCAACGCCTTCCCATCATTATCTTTGGCAGAGGACTTTAGAAAGAGGCTCACAAAAATAATTGAACTTTTTAGCAAAGGCAGAAATAAACAGAACAAGTATTTTTATTCAACAAGAGCAACAGTACATTGTGGGAAAGCAAGAAATCTTAATTGTGGAAAAGGCACGAGACAATTAAAAGATCCTGATACAAAGTCAACGAGTTTGTCTCAAACAAATATTTAACAGTCTTGTTTTAAATTTCTTGTAAAGAAACCATACTTATTGGATTGCCAGATCAAATCAAACTAGGATCCATTTTCCCCATGATTGAATGATGTGTTGGTGCGTGTTTAAGTCACTTATGTTTGCACCCACATTTATTACTTACCCCCACCGCACATGTATTGGGGTACAAGCATCATTGTATTCAGATAGCTTACCTGGTTGCATATAACATGGTTCCGTCTATAACACGGTCAAGTTATATGGCTACAATGGTATAGCAGAGTCACACTGTATCATGCATATATTATACCAGGATTCCCACATTATCACACAAATAAGTGGAAGCAGAACAAACATGGAGGGGAGGAAACGACCATAGTTCAATGTTACATAATTTAATATCCATCTCGCTTTTGTCCTGCCCCATTCTGTTAGACCCTTTTGAAATCAAATTCTATAAAAGATCTTACCTCTAGTCCTATATGTGTTAATCTGTTGACAGTTTCTGAGCTCAAGATGTTCCTTATATGTGAACGAATATTGTTCTGTACTGAGAAGAGTCTGATTTCTAAAGGGACATATACATGGCTATCTTAGCCAGCTGAAACAAGTTTGTAAACTTTTTCTTATGGTAGTTGAGTAAAATTTTCCATAGATCGAAGGTATTGTATTTCGGATAATTCTGCTCCAAAGTAAGATTCTTCACTAACACAAGTTTTTCCGCTGTTTAACTTTCTTGAATTAGCAACCTGCTGACTATAATGCGATCTTTTCGTTTCTATATTGATATATCAGGATTGTAAGTCAATGATGCCATATTCTAAATGTTCATACATAATTATTGTGATGAAATAAATAGATTTACTTCTTAAATTCATTTTTAGATTCTTATTTAATAGATTTATCGTAACCTTTCTGCCAGGGCTATAAAGTTTCGTAGCAAATGATCCATTATGCCTAATTTGTGACAAGAACAGAAATCAAAAGTGCAATCTACTTTTAAATTGTCAATATTTGTATTTGGCAGCCAACTTTTCCTACATTTATTTTCAAAGCACCTCTGAAACCCTGGGCTAGCAATCAATCTATATGTTGTGTTTTTATCCATCCTTTATGTATATCGGACCGCTACTTGGCGCGATTTCGGGTTAAAATTCACTCACTGGTATCTCCATTAACACTTTCCCAGCTCTAACTATCTGATATAATTCCCAGCGTTATAAATAAATTGCCTTTATCACTATGATCAGCCAGTATTTGCCAAAGGAATGCATCATCTAAAGATGATGCTGGGACTCAGTCAATTTGGGTCTTCCAGAGAACATGAATTATAAATACACATTTGTAAAACTTCTTTGATGCAAGGTTCAAGCTATGACAGAATGCTTTTTACAGGGCCCAATGTGCCAATGCAATTTCGTTTAACAACCATTCGGGTCAACCCGAAGAAACTGAATGTGTGAATAGTTTCTAATAAATACACGTTGCGGGAAGTGCTAACATATTTCCACTGGTTTGACAAGGATGAGGAGAAGAACTTTAATGGTGAACAGCTGAATTAAACTGTACACTGGGCAGAGTACATTTTCAACTGTGAGACTTGAAACTAATGTATGGCGTTCTTGTGCATCACTGCTTTTGAAGTGTGTTAATCTGTACAATGTTTTATTGAATTACACAAATGCACATCCTGTGAGCATCTCTGTCTAATGTACTTAGCACTTTATCTACATTGCAAAACCAATTCAGTTAGATGTGCAAATCAATTTCATATCTTTTTTTACCTGGGACGGGGAAAAGGTGTAAGGGTCAGCAACGAATCCCAGGGTTGATCAGCCGACCAGAGACACATTTGTTTTGGCATTACAGACTTGAAATTAGTAGGATTTTATCTGACCCTAAACACAAGCCAACTACACAATTTTGTAACTTTAGCTGGTAGGTTATCAATGAATATTTGTTCACTAACAAGGCTGTGCAAGATGCAAGGAAGGGATGTGCAGGTAGGCACACATTCAGAAAGACACAAAGACCGAGGTATACCTGCATTATGAAAGTAGGTATAGAGAAACAAAGTTGAATGCAACTGTTCCTGCACAAGTGGTGTAATGGTACAGAAAAGTAAGTATTCATGACAACGTTTCAAACATAAGAACAGTTAAAAGGCAATATCATCTTTATGACTAGCGAGGAGGGATGTAATCACAGTTATATTGTTACATCTAAGATATTTCCTAAAGACACTTTGTCAGTATTGTATTTTCAATCGCGCAGTGTCCCACAATCATGATCCTAAATGTTTATACCTGCAGCTTTATATCCTCCTTGTAAATCATTGTTTTGCCCTCAGCATAAGAGACAGGACCTAAAATAAAATGATGTCAATGTTATATACTGCATGACATACTAGCCGAAGGAATCTTATTGGGATGGATGCTAAGTTTACCGATACAATGTTAATTGGATAATGCAGACTGAGGTGAAATATTCTCTCATTTTTTAAAGTTTGTTTAATTATGGCATCAGCATAAGAATGGTACATTAGACTAGAGTAGTCAATTTGAAATTTAATTGATTTTTTAATAAATGGGGTTAGCCCCTATTTTCTCATACAAGTTTCATTAGATCTCATCTGTGATATTTAATTAGGTTTGTTAAATCTGCATTTAAAATTATACAATGATCATTTGACCAGGTTTCATGATATGAGATGTATATCCTAGTATTATTGCAATTGTAAGTAAAGAAACCCGCTGCATTTTCTTTTTAAATATTGTAATGCTAAAATCAGATAGACATATCTTCAAATGTTCATGATCAGTTCATCATTTGAGTTCATGAACAAATATTCATGATAGTTACTTAACTATGTTCACGAACATTCAAGAATTTTGATGGACTCATGTACTTGAAGTTCATAAACACACTGATGAACTTTTATGAACTATTAAAATATATTTTAAGTTCTGAAACGTCATGAACTTGTTTCATGAACAATCCAAGTACTTTGATGCACCACCAAGATATTTCTTAAAAGTGTATTTGATATTTTAATATCATTATATTCATTAAATGCTCATCAAAATTCATCATACAAACTTTTCACAATATTAGCGAAATAAAAAGGTGAATATGTTTCAGAGATATGATACTGTATAATTGTTCATAGAGATCTTTTATTCAATACTTGTGTACTTAACCTGAGTAGTTTTGGACTAATATGGGAAAATATTTTCTAGCCAGCATGAACACAATGTATTTGCTACAAAAGCTTTTAATGACTTTGTTCTAATGTTTTTGTCCATTACTTTCATAATCTGCATATACTATATTGACTTAATCACTGGTTGCCAATTAGCTGTAAAAAATGGAAATATGTAAACAACGATTATCCTGAATTGATGATTGTGAAAGAAGACATGATATGATTGGTTAACATACTTTCAAGATTTCAGCAACTGAGCATCCTTTTACCCTAGAAATGAAAGAGCACGAAAACGGTTCTGCAACAAGTGTAAACCTAGCTACGGTGTCGTAGCCTCAACTTGATTTATTGTGGTTGAGGTAAGAGATGGGGTACTAATATTAGTATTCGTAAAACCGTGGACTGCCGTGGAATGGACAGATGAGAATATGTTCAATATCATTTCTTTTAAGTAAGTAGAAGTGCAGAGAAGCGATTAAGAAGAATGGTGAGAGCTAAATGGGGAGGAAAAGCGTACCCAGCCAGGATCATCAAAATCTTTTTCTTTGTCATTCATGATTATTGCAGTAGAAGTTATATGGATATTTTATTGGTTTTTATATGTCATCATATTAGATTTAAGCAAACTAATGATGCATTATTTTTTTCCAGACCTACTTTAAACTTCCTTATCGAATTTTTGAAACTCAGTAAACATTACCTAACGTTTTCTTTCTCAAGACATCACTATTTCTATGATCTGATGTAATGTGGTAAATTAAAACAAACAAAACAACTAATAAATGTGTCAGATAGTACACAATACAGGTGCAAATAACAACATGATGAAACCAGAAGCAGCTATACGCAACATGCGGAACCAGGGTGGATGCATTAGTGACATTAGGGCCTACACCACACAAGTCTGACGTTTTTTCAATATAAAATGGTGAGCATTTTTGAAAGCACAAAATAACTGTAATCTGTACTATATATATATATATATATATATATATATATATATATATATATATATATATATATATATATATATATATATATATATATATATATATATATAAGGTTATTTAGTGTAACAATGTTATCAAAATATTTTGTCATATTTTATTGATTAAAACATCTGACCACTGTGACTGTACCTATGGCTAGCCACCTTCAGTTAAAATACAACTAGTGACATGATTCTCTAATAAAATAAATACTCAGTAAGTTGTGTGTTAAGTGTAAGGGATTAACTAATTTTGAGTTGGATCATAATTATTCCAGTAAATAAAGTGGTGTATACAAATAATGTGCTTAAAGCTGATGCTGATCAGAGGGTATCTGTAATTAACTAACTTTATCTTTCTTTCAGATCAGACAGCAGAAATGTAGCAATATTAGAGGATGAAGATTGTAGATTAAGGAGGAAAAATTTAAAACTTGAGAATCCTATGACCAATATGGAAGAGACATTAAATAGTGACTGCTGTAACAATGTTAAGGATCCAAACAGTAATCAGTTGGAACAGCTTAACTTGCAGATGGAGACATCCAGTAGTGACAATGGGAAGGATTTGATTAAATTATAGACCTTGAACATCCTCACAAAAGAGTTATCTGACAGGTCAGTCTCTGGGAAAAAGGCTGATCAAGTCAGGAGAATCTCCAGTGGAAACACAGCCCCTTGATGCTGAAAGTTAAATATGCTTCAACAGTTGATTGAACACAACTGCCCCAATCTCTTGAAAAAAAATTTAAAGAAAAATTACAAAACATGCCAAATGTGTTGCTAAGAAAACAAAAGAACATCGCTTGTCAGTTTACATGTTCTTATTGCATATTAGAAATATATTTGAAATTAAATACCCATTTAAGATAATATTTTGCATTTTATGCTGTTCAAAATAAAACATATTTAAGGTTTTGTATGATTCAGGATGAAACCAGTATTTGTGAATTTGTCATTTGATAATGATTTTTTCATGAAGTCATGAATCATTCATGAGAAATTTTATCATCATAGTTCACGAATGATGACCCAATTTGTGAACATTTATGAACTGGTCATAAATTCATATCCCCTACTAAATGATCATGAATAATACAATGACTGCTCTTGAACGGTTCATAAACCATTCATGAAAGTTCATCAAAAGGTTCATGAACTGCTCATGAACGTGCATTAAGTGACCATTTTCTTGCTTTCTCACTTTAATTTGATCCTCTAACAGTGGATAAATGAAATGGAGTGAGCATAAGAAAACAGCAAAAATGCCTGCCTTCGCTGAACAGGTTTTCGACAACTACTCCAGAATTTAGCACCGTTTTCCTTCATGTAATTTTTTGTTATTAGTATTTGTCTACATTGCAATGTCAATCCTGTTTCAATGTGCTTCTTTATTTAACTTGTTTGGAAAAGAGGATCATTCAACTTTTTCTCAGTAGTCTTGCTGCATTGCTACAACTGTATTTTGTTTCGAACTGGAGACCAACTCGTTATAATCGTTAGTCAACCCATTTATTCTAAGATGGACCCTCATTAATTGCATGAAATAACCATTCCTTGGCACCCTATACTACATTACTCTCCAGATTTAATGACGTGGCACTACAATCCTCTTTACTTAAATGTAAAAACGGAAACGTTTGTAAACCAGCTGGCGTAAGACAGGAAGAAATATTACTGTTATCTCCCAATTTCCCTATCTTTCATAGCAATTTGAAAACTAAACAGTTAATTTGGATAAATCTAATTCAAATTCCACTTCAACCATGACATTTGAGCAACTGCTGTGCCTTGAATTATTCAACATCCATTGGTCAGGATATCGAATATCAATGCTCACTGGTCACGATATAGATGTCTTTTTCCAAACAGAAACATCATGACTACAAACATTATGGCGATGAGTCTAAATGCGCGCATCTATCACTCTCCAGCTCCTCCATCAAGTCATTCCCAAGCAGAGATGCCCATTGCCAACCATGGAAATTAGGAACAAAAGGTTATAATTTTGTGACACTTACTGAAGCAATTAATAAACATTCCACGTGTAAGCCAGAAAAATGATGATATCATTTAAAAACATTGCAAAACATATATATGTGCAGTTATATGACACTATTTACAGTACATAGCTCTGTGTATTCTTTTAATAGTCCTCAAAACTGTTAGTGGCTCCTTTTAGCGTTGCCAAAGGGTCCTTTTGCAAAATCATTTCCACAAGGCAAAGGTTGGATCCCCCATTAAGACACACCTATTCTCAGCTCTCTCAATTTTTGGATGGATTTTTGAATCATTAAAACATGAAGGACACTTTTTTCTTTAAAATGATAAATTTTATTAAACCTTAAATAACCTGCAAACTAGGCCTAAAATTACTGTCTGACATTTTAAAGTCAATGCGTGCATGAAAGATTTTAGAGAAAGATTGCTGATTATAGGTTGCAGGCCAACACAAATTTTGTAAAAATCTAATTTGAAAAAAGTATATTGTCATGAAAAGCCAAGCAAAATGAAGTGTACTGAAACATGGCAAGAATCTGATATGATACGATTTACAGGACAACACTGAAAAGGAATGAAACAAACTGCGACATGAATCAATATCACAATTATTAGTTCGGGTTTGCACCAACAAATGTAGTCCCAGTCTATTTTAGAGTATTTTTTCCAGTCTCCTTTTGGTGCAAATACAAGAGTTCGAATTAAGAATTATTAGTATGGATTTAAAGGTAATTGTTTATTCTTTAGAATATGAACTAATGGAGTGCTTGTGTTTGAGTGTTTGCGCAACAGTGAATAACAAGGCCTTGGTGATGATCCAGAAGTGAAACCTGTGTTATATTGCACATTGCATTGTTTACAGTCCAAACTCTCAAAGAAATGCTGGTAAACCTATGACATAAATTTCGATGCGGGTTCATCTTTGAAGGTACTTTAGGAGACGATATGATTTATTATCATTGGGACACAACGGAATGGTCAGTACTGATTAAAAAATGTAGAGAATATATAGAAAAATTGTGTTCTGATTCCTTCTGAATAAAATGGCATGTTATATGCCAGAAACCAGTCTTATGTTGCAAATTACCATAAAGACTATAACTGAAACACAATAGCTGTAAGCAGAAAACTGTTGTTACAAATCACCAGGAAGATTTGAAAGGACCAACAATTCGGCTTCAATTTCTGCTACGTTTTTCTCTCTGTTTCTTTTTTCTTCTAAACATCATGATTTTTGTATAAGGCAGCGTGATTCGTGAACAAGCTCACCAACTTGGGACATTCATGCCAATTTCGGGATGTTGTGCATCTCTGCCCAAGCCACACTTAAGAAGGTAGAATTGCTGTCATCACAAAAACTGCATAATCTAACGTGTTAACCATACTACAACTTTCAATTTCGACCGCACATCATTCGAACTGCTCCAAACCTCACTCACAATGGAACAAAGTTTAGTCTATTCTTCTGCCTCTATCGACTTCCTCCGAAACAAAAAACATCCTGAATGAATCTCTCTTTTTGGCAATTTTCTTACCTCCTGGAGAATGGAGATATGGTACGTGGCAAACGGACTATCATAGGTGATTTCAACTTTCACTTCGAATGTTGTAGAAAGAAATACACATCAACACTCATAGATATTGATATTTACATTTTCAACCTCAGTCATGTAGCCACCTCGCTGATAAATGTGATCACATTTTCAACTGGATTCTTCATAAGATGTGCAATAATATTCTAGATTTGTGTCCCACAAAACGGCATCAGTTCACCTCTGTGTCATATGCCTTCTGAATGTATCAGTCCCTCAACATCTGTTGATTCTAAGAAAACTTACTTATGATAAAATAACTAATGCAAAACATCTAAAAAAACCTACAAGCTTCATTACCTCTAACAGCAGTAACTTGCCAAATGTCCGTGTTTCTTGAATGACAAAAATGGCCCGCCACCAAGTACAGAGAATCAATTTAAAAGTCTTCTCCATGGTATGGTAGTTTTATGGACCAGCTTCACACTGCTAAAAGAAAAGACTATAAGGTTGCGAGGATTGGTTTCCACCAGCCTCACTATTCATAAACAGATATATACACCTGCTTAGAAGAATGTCACAAACATAATTCACGCTGCAAAATCAGCCTAATAAAGTAATAATACCAGTGAAAGTTCAAACTGCAAAGAGCTCTTCGAGATGATGAACAAGATAATTTTAAGGAATAAATGTACACTTCTCTACAGTCAACCCTCCAAAGTTGTTTGCAAATTTCTTCCATGACTGAATACAATCCATCAGAGATAAGCTTGACAACACACTTTTCAACTGACTATCATCACCATACATATGTGATACAGAATATCCCGGCCGTACAAAATAATAAGGTGGATTCCACCTGGAACTTAAGCAGACTCCATGCGGAATCTGCCTTAAATGGTACAAATCTGGTTAATACAAAGGCGGACATGGAAAATTTGAGATCTCAAAGATGAATCCATCTAGAGTCCGTCTAACCCTTAAGATGAACTTTTGTCAAATTCCTGCTGTAAATACATCTTTAGGCATAATTTTGGACTTGGATGATCTTCCACCCACCATCTATTATATGAAAGGAGGAATCTGGACTTAGTTTATTTTCTAAACAACATCTAGGCGGAATGAAGAACTTAATCATTTGCATCAGTTAAATAAGGCATAATTAAGACTTGGCTTTTGTGTGTCTGTAAAGTTAAATGACTGAAAATATAGTAATATTTTGTGATTGTAATATCACTGACAGTTCAATAAAAATATCAAGAAGATATAATAACATTTATTGTTTCTTGTACAATTTGAATGATTTTCAGCAGCATTTATTTTTCCTATTTCTGATAGCTGTAAATGTATTGTTTATTTTGGGCACAATTTATAACTTTTATCCACAACTTTCCTTGCTAAATTTCTTTTTCAAATTTGTTGTTGTATTTTTGTTTAACTTCAATTGGATTTAACTGCCCTCGAACAGGTTTTCGTCTTGTTTTCCGTTTCAAAACATGATTTTGCTATTCTCCTGACCTGAAATTTCTTTGATATGGGCACATTTTTTAATATCGTCTCAGAAACTTTTTTAAAATAATGCTCTATCTGGTCCCATTCCCCAAGAAGCTTTCAAATAAGTATTTGTTCCGTTTATTGTTTAACAGAGGATCGTTGTATAAAACTTTCTGATTAAAACATTTTAATTGCCCAATGAATCGTAGCGTAACAGAAACTGATGGGAAAGGGCATGTTTGCTAAACAAGGCGATTCGAATTTTCGAGGGGGACGAGAGATTGAATAACCATTTGAAAAATGTACGGCAATGTGAATACCCTGAACGCAAATTTGATGGGAACATAATTGGTCCGTCTGTATGAAAACTGAACGCCAGGACAAGCATTTTGCTTTTGGTGTCATAGAGAGCTTTACAGTAGCGGCTAACGTGAAAATAAGACAAGGAATGGAATCAGGAATCAGGATGATTTCGAAGTTATACAATTCCAAACTGATCAACTTCATAATTTAAGGAGGGACAACGTGTAGATCACTGGTGGGAATTGTTGCCAGATATCCATGTCTATCAAAGATAGTCATATCTTTGTGGAATTTTCTTGAGTGAAAAGTAGAATCTACTTTTAATTTCGTGAGGCATTACTGTGTATATTATCAAAATATTCTTGGTGTGTTGGAATTCAGTGTAAGATAAGAGTAATTATATAATGATAAACGTTTGTCACGGCTGCTTATGGAACAAGGACTAATTCGAGAGACCACAACAGCATCGTAGTTTGTGCAATCAAAACTCCCGTCTACAGTACAAGTGACATAAGGCAGCTCCTAACTTTTCTTCTTCTCATAATCAAATTGTCTAAAATGGATGCTTTTCTGTAATTTTGCATTATTTTCACGGCTGAATTTTTCAATGCAGATTAATATTTTATATTTTATATATGTTCATGTGTTCACAGATGCCTGTGCATATGTTCCAGGCTTGATACTTTGATTTTTAAAATCACTTAATTATTTAGTGTCAGATACTTCATATCATGTTGTATATACTGTATATGTTGTACATCACAGATAGAAGGCCTCAAGGTAGATTAGTTCTGTAACTAATTGAATTACCTTCTCTAAATAAAGTCATATGTTATTACTATTATTATTATTATTATTATTATTATTATTATTATTATTATTATTGTTGTTGTTGTTGTTGTTGTTGTTGTTATTATTATTATTATTATTATTATTATTATTATTATTATTATTATTTTCTTTTATTATTATTAACTCCCATTTCTCTTGCCTTGGACGTCATATAATTACAACATCAGTATAATTGTTTTCATTCCCACTTAAAGATCACCTTGGTTAATAAAGTCCATGTATAATTGATATTCATTTTTTCTTTGAAACCTGCTGCAATGTATGTAACACTAAAAAGCTTCAGTACAATACTATATAATGATCAAACTTTTAGTGAAATCTTACAAAAAGTTTAAGGCAATGTTTTTGTGAAACCTCACAAATATTTTAAAGAAATTTGAGTGAGACCTCAACATAATTTCAATGAAAGTTTTGATCAAAATATTTGTGAAATCTCACCAAACTTTAAAGTGAAATGAAAAATACTGATATACAAGGTCTTTTTTTTACCAGTGAGGAAACCAAGTGAATTTCGTTTTCTTTAAAATTCTAACCCTCCGCAAAATACAAAACTGTAGAGTGCCACCAGAAAGTAAAAGTTTAAAAATAACTTTACAGTACTGTGAACTAAATCCCGAAAAACTTAAAAATTCCATTACAAGCCCAAACGTATTGAATTCCAACTGAATTTCAGTGGTGTCCCAAATAAATTCCAATACTGAAAGTGTTGATGTGCCTGTAATCTCAAATGTGCTAATGTGCCAATGGCCTGGAATGTGGTGATGTTTTAACATATATTGTATGTATCACAATAATGTGATCCCAATGTCCTTGACTGAATTCACTATAGTTCCAAATTAGTGATTTAATTCATAAAGAATTAAGTAATGAGCACTTTATATTTCAAGTTAATAACTTAAACAAATAAATCACCCATATTAAAAACTTGATACAACAACAAGACTGATTCCACATCAGATGTTAAGGTAGAAATGAGTAATTTTTCAAATCAACAATACTGATATAAAAAGCTAAGAAACAATAATACGGCCAGGATGAATGTCAGCTTCTTTTATAAAATATTCAAAGTTATCAACAAATTTAGAAAATGGAAATAATGACCTAGACTCAGATTCAAGTAAACATGTTTGTCTCCATTCATAATGATCTCAATATTTAATCTATAATCAAAGAGAAATCTTAGATATGTATCATTTGCAAAATAAAAATCTCTATGAAGGTTAACTTGATTTGGGGCTAACATCAAGAACAACATACAGATACATAACAACATCTTAAATTCCTAATTATATTGTTCCAGCACAAGATCGTGCAGGGCTAATCTGTGAGAAAAGATAAATAAAAACTACATTCAACTTTTAAACAGTGTTTTAATTGGGTTTGTGATTCTGTCTTTTCTTCATTTAATTTTGAAATACCATTGCAAGCTAGGTTTAAACATGCATTTGAAAAACATACGCAATGTTCACACAATGACAGAATGCTTGTTTCAAATCCCAAACTACACTTCAAGTTTAGCATAACAACCATTCCTGATAATCCAAAGAACCTGAATGTCCTGACTCCTACCTAGTGATGGTAGCAATGATATTATGTATTATGGAATACCAGTCCAGCATAGATGGTTTGGCTCACTTATAAGACTTACGAAATAATGCCAGTCCACTATGAATGCAATAAGAATGGTCAGTCCAGTCAATCGGTTGACGACCCCACCAGTCTGAGATAACAGACTGCTGAATACTGCAAAAGGACATACCGGTAGTTTGCTCATATGGATAGACTGGCTTACAGTACAGTCAGTACTGCCAGTCAGCTATGTGTTTATTTGTTTTGACCTAACAGACTTTATCACTGTAATCATACACAACTCATTCATACTTTGGGACAGGTTCTCTGGCAGCCACAACAGCATAAGAAAGACAATATATGCTTTGCAGCATGTCTAGTTGGTGCGTTATGGTTTGCACTGGCTGTCTGTCCATCTGTACTATATTGGTCAAATTCTATATCTTCCCAACTGACGTGTATTCTTAACAGCTTTATTGTATGGACAGCTAGTCCTAGATTTAATCACGTGGGATTTCAATATTCATCGGCAGCAATGCATCTTCATTTGCACAGACCGTATATGACTTGTATTCTTAATAGTTTTATTGTATGGACAGGTAGTCCTAGATTGCAGTATGCCATTTCTACTTGTTAACAACAAAAAGCATTTTCAGTCATGCAGATCGTATGTGATTCCAAGGTTTGATTGAATAAAGTATGTTATGGCACTGTTGCGTGTATCGATGAATATTATGTTCTGGCACTGTTTCTACAAGTGGCTGGGAGGACATCTTGGCATCAGTGACAAGACTACTCTGTGATGATACTGTATTATTGTGCTATTTTGTGTCTTAATAGGGAGTGGAGAGTGAAGAATGCATCTTGATATCACCTATCAGACTAATAATTGCTTTTACTGTATTTTTTTTAGCACTATTCTGTGTCTTTATTGCAGGTGTACAGGACATCTCGACATCACCCATGACACTAATCAATGATTCCACTCTTCATGGATACAGCATGTTCTGGTAGAAGAGAATATCTCGAATCCCCCTCCCCCACCCGAGACTAATCAATGAATCAGATGCGAGGTCTGTTGCAGTGTTCAATAAGCCACTTCCTTAACTGGTCTTGTTAATTCATGTATGTTAGATAAGTTAGGTCTGCTCATTTTTGTGGCCTTTGAGTTGCTGTTCAGAACGCCAGACAAAGCATTTTCATATCAAAGTGCATGTGTATGCCAATGAGGAAATGTATGCATAGACACATCACATGTCCATCCTATATAACCTTAAAATGTTCTCACACTTAGTTGTCATCTCTTTAATAAAAGGGTGGGGGCACAAACAAGATATATACATGTCTTGGGACTAATTATAAACCATTAGTAATCTTGTAGTGAAAATGCCATGCTAATATGACCATCCAATCAGTAGCACTAATTTCATTTTCATTTAGGAACAACTATACCAAATGATGAATGTGCGGATAGTTTCGAAGCAATCCTCCAAGTAGTTATGCTGTCATCATCTTTTGATGCTAAGTGCTATCTATCTATTGGGAGAGGGAGAGAAAATGAGAGGATAACTACATTTGCTTTTCCTTATATGTTTTTATGGAAAATATCTTCAAACAACAGTAATTGTTTCTGCTGGGGTGGGGATACTATATCAATGTATGACAGAACGCTCAAACAGGCTTAAAAATGTAACATCATCAAGCTGCAGATTTTAATCATTAAGGGTTTACTTGTAAGGAGTTTAGACTGTAATATTTGTTTATGCTGAATTTGGTTCTAAATTTTGTTGTGTTGGCATGCTTAAAGTCTATTTCAGTAAGAGATGCTGCACCCCAATTTTGATTACCACTTAATTCTGTTTGCAATCTACACTAATCAATTCTGACGTTCTCAAATGTTTTCAGACATAACCATGAATGTGATGACAAATAAAACTGCTACTTAAACAATGTTCCTGCTATATGTAATCAAGAGTTTTTCTCATAAAAGTGTTCCATTTGTCATAGTGTGTAATGGTTATATTATGTGTTATATTATGTGTGATGCAGAATATCAAATAGCAACAGATCAATGTAAGTTCAATCACTGACAATTTGCATGATACACATGAAAAACTAATTATTACAAAAGTGAAATCTTGAAGCCTGTTTTTTATTGTCTGGGATATATTGTTATGCATTCTGGATGGCACCTTTATATTTGATGGGATTCATTTTTATGCATTCTTGATGATGCCTTTTTATTATTTGGAACTCATTGTTATGCAATCTTGATGATGTCTTTTAGTTATTTGGAACTCATTGCTATGCAATCTTGATGATGCCTTTTAATTACTTGGGACTCATTGTTATACATTTGGGACTCATTGTTATGCAATCTTGATGATGCCTTGTTATTGATTACATAAATGTATACTAGAGGATCAACAGTACTGATTCATTTTAAGGTCCATTCATTACCAGGAGAGAGAGAGAGAAAGGAAAAAAATGGAATATATAAATATGCCAATACAGGCCTGAAGAATATTGCAAGGGAAGATACACATCCTAAATAGGAAAAAAAGTAGTTCTAAATGTGGCATCACCATTGGGGCAATGAAAGTGGTATCACAACTGTGGTAATAGTTTTTCCCCCACTTATATATCTCACCATAGAATATATAAAAAATAACATTATGCACTTTGAAATACAAAATAGAATACAAAATATGCAATGATATTAAAATAATGAATGTCTAATAAATGTTTCACAACCCACTGTATTCCCCTGCTTTATTTTCATATATTGATTGTATGTAAAAACTATTTTAGTAAATCAGTGTCAGAAAAATGTACCTAATATAAGCAGGCCTGTACAGATTTGCAAGGGGCCCGGAGTGGCTGAGAGGTCTAAAGCGCTCTCCGTTATGGATCACTGCCATCTCACCTCAGTCTGTGTGGGTTCATATCTCGGATTCGGCTAAGGTGGGTATGGGAGAAAGCTAGCCAGTAGCTTTTTGTGGGTCGGTGGTTCTTTCCGCGGTTTTCTCAGGTTCTTCCTCCACCATTAATATTGGCTGCCATGTATAGCCTATTGTGTGCTGAAAAATGGCTTTAAACCCTACAAAAACAATTATGCGAAGAACCTAAATTCATCAAGTCCTATACATGTAATAATTTTGTTTAGTCACCATTACCTTGTTTCTCTTCTTCAGTGTCATCAGGGGCTGGTCCAGATGGAGGCACTTCTGACTCTGCATTTGACTGCCCTTTATCAACCTAGATATCAAACAGAAGAAATCATTAGTAAACTATGGCAAAACTTGATGAACAAAAGAACAATGCTTTATGATACAATCCCAGAGTCAGCACATATAATTTCATTTTTCCCCATATAACTGGCTTGAGACACGGGCATTTAATGATAACTACAAACAGTATTACTCAAATATAATTGAGAAATTCATTCAGTGGCATTTACTTATGTCTATTTCAAAACTGGATTAAAATGACCGGACTCATTTGCATATAAAATCTGACATAGTTTTCTAATTGCATGTAAACAGTAACATATATGGCACACAGTTGCTTGACATAAGCTTGATGTTGACAAAATGTAATAATGTCAAGGAACCAAATCACACAAAGTGACATAATTACCTCACATTACCCCAATGACCCGTGATACAATCCCAGAGTCAGCACATATAATATCAGTTTTCCTCATATAACTGGCTGGTCTTAATGTTCTTCTTATTAGACATTAGTTCTTTATTTCAGATGATATACATACAGAAAATGAAAGATGTTCTAATACTAATCCTCTTCTGTCTTTTCAATTTTGTGTCAAAGAAATGTGTAATTTTATTTCACAGACAATAATTACCACAGACAGAACCTGAGTTTTACTCAGTTTTTGTTGTTAATACACTTTCATAATGTGAGATCTCAGTAGCACTAAAGGATATAATGATTCAAGCACCAACAAAACACACGAGTTTATTCAGCCGCAAGTTACATCATGGTAACATCTGATATCCAGTTATATCATTGATGATGAAATCTAGTGTTATCAATTGTCCAGGTTTGGGGTTGTCATGGAAATAAACTTTAAGAAGGTGAATAAAGACATTTTAATGTAGAATCAGTGCTGGAATGAAGAGAAAAATGACCGAGTTTTAAGGTGGCACTCTACAGATTCATAGTTTGCATAGGGTTAGAATTTTAAAGAAAAATCATTTCCACGGCTTTTCTCACTCGTTATACTATTTAAAAATGACCTTGCATATCTTAGGTATTATTCAAAGAAACTTTAATTCCTTTTATTTTGTTATATGATAGATGGGTGCAATATGGGTTATAGAGTATACAGCTTGGCCTTACTCCAGATGTGTACCTTTCAAATAGTGCAAGCTCCACTTGGTCATTTTCACTTCCTGAACTTCAGAGGTAAATTGTATAAAGAGAACCAATAACTTTCTATTTTATATATTTGGTAATTCATTCATTGCACTTTCAGACGCTGGCATTGTCTAGTCTGGCAAAATTCATTTTCCCTATTTTAACAACTGCTATATATAGTGTACTTTAGACTAATTTAGGCTGCTTTTATAGCACAAGGGAGCAGTCATTTTAGTTAGAAGTGTGCTTAGATCCTGTACAATTTCCAAAAGTACAATAGCCAAAGATATATCATCCACATTACATTAATGTAGCATAGAGGTATGCCAACATTCTTTCATTGTTTTAAAAGCAAACAACTTCATCTTACATACGTCACTCAGTCAAAAGTACATAATACCTGGTGAACGCCCCTTTATTCATGTGTACAATGAACATGATTTGCATGCAATACATTTGTGAAAGCGCCCCAAATGACTAAGCATTATCCCAGTACACAGTGAACATGATTTTCCAGTGATTGGTGTGTGAAAATGCCACAAACGCTTCATCTGGCACACCTTACCAAAGAGAACTCTTTGTGCCAACAAATATCCCTATAGTGACCATTAAAACAAGCAAGTTATTATTGTAGCGATACTGAAAAAGGGACATAACTCTAAACTGAGTTTGAAATTGTCTTCCCTAGATGCATACTTTTAACCTTCACATGAGTCATCTCGTATTATGTTCTTATGTGCAGCAATAACTAAATTTCAAAAGTATGGCAGTATCAAATAATTTGCGTATTTGCTTCTTATATGAAGACTGTTGCTGAACTCAAGGTTATCATTTATCGATACTTTGCAATTACTACCAACCCGTATGAAATAATTAGGCAGATTCCACCTGGAACTTAAGCAGACTCCAGGCGGAATATGCCTAAAATGTTAACAATCTGGTTAATACAAAGGCGGACATGGAAAAATTGAAAAATCAAAGACGAATCCATCTTAGAGTCCGCCTAACTCTAAGATGGACTTTTGTCAAATTCCTGCTATAAATACATCTTTAGGCGTAATTTTGGACTTGGTTGATTTTCCACCCCACCCCACCCCATCTTGGTGGAATTATGAACTTAGGCACTGGGATCTGTTATATGAAAGGAGGAATCTGGACTTAGTTTATTTTCTAACCAACATCTAGGCGGAATGAAGAACTTAGTCATTTACATCAGTTAAAGAAGGCATAATTAGGACTTGGCTTCTGTGTGTCAGTAAAGTTAAATGACTGAAAATATATTGATATTTTGTGATTGTAATATCACTGACCGTTCAATAAAAATATCAATAAGATATAATAAAATTTATTGTTTCTGGTACAATTTGAATGATTTTCAGCAGCATTTAAAATTATTTCCTGTTTCTGATAGCTGTAAATTTGTGTTGTTTATTTTGGACACAATTTTTTTAAGAACTTCTTTCCACAGCTTTGCTTGTTAAATTTCTTTTTCAAATTTGTTGTTGTTGTTGTTGCATTTTTTTTAACTTCAATTGGATTTAACTGCCCTCGAACACGTTTTCATCTTGTTTTCCGTTTTAAAACATAATTTCGCTTTTCTCCTTACCTGAATTTCCTCGATATGGACCCATTTTTTAATATCGTCTCAGAAATTCTTTTTTAAATAATGCTCTATCCGGTCCCATTCCACAACGAGCTTTCAAATAAGTATTTGTTCCGTTTATGTTTAACAGAGGATCGTTGTATAAAGCTTTCTGATTGTCAACATTTTGTAATTGCCCAATGAATCGTCGCGTAACAGAAATTAATTGGAAAGAGCATGTTTACTAAGCATGGCAATTCGAATTTTTGAGGGGGACGAGAGATTGAATAACCATTTGAAAAATGTGCGGTAATGAGAATACCCTAAATGAAAATTTGATGGGAACATAACTGGTCAATCTGTATGAAAACTGAACGCCAGGACAAGCATTTTGCTTTTTGTGCCATAAAGAGCTTTACAGTAGCGGCTAACGTGCTAATTAGAACATGGAATTGAATCGGGACGATTTCGAAGTGATATACAACCCCAAACTGATTAACTTCAGAATTTAAGGAGGGACAACGTGTAGATCACTGGTGGGAATTGTTGCCAGATATCCATGTCTATCAAAGATAGTCATATCTTTGCGGAGTTTTCTTGGCCGAAAAGTAGAATCTACTTTCAATCTCGTGAGGCATTATTGTGTATATTATCAAAATATTCTTGGTGTGTTGGAAATCAGTGTAAAATAAGAGTTATTATATCACGATAAACGTTTTTCGCGGCTACTTTTGGAACAAGGAATAATTCGAGAGACCTCAACAGCATCATAGTTTGTGCAATCAAAAATCCAGTCTACAGTACAAATGACATAAGGCAGGCTCCTAGCTTTTCTTCTTCTCATAACCAAATTGTCTCAAATGGATGCTTTTCTGTAATTTTGCATTATTTTCACGGCTGAATTTTTCAATGCAGATTAATATTTAATATTTTATATATGTTTATGTGTTCACAGATGCCTTTGCATATGTTTCAGACTTGATACTTTGATTTTTAAAACCACTTAATTATTTAGTGTCAGATACTTCATATCATGTCGTATATACTGTATATGTTGTACATCACAGATAGAAGGCCTCAAGGTAGATTAGTTATGTAACTTACTGAATTACCTTCTCTAAATAAAGTCATTATTATTATTGTTGTTTTTATTAGTATTAACTCCCATTTCTCTTGCCTTGGATGTCATATAATTACAACATCAGTATAATTGTTTTCATTCCCACTTAAAAATCACCTTGGTTAATAAAGTCCTGTTTAATTCATGACCATTATTTCTTTGAAATGTCTGAAACACTAACAAAACTTCAGTAAAATACTATATAATGATCGAAATTTTAGTGAAATCTTACAGAAGTTGTAGTCATTTTTTTGTGAAACCTCAAAAATATTTCAAAGACATTTGAGTGAGACCTCAACATAATTTCAATGGAAGTTTTTGGTTAAAACATGTGTGAAATCTCACCAAACTTTAAAGTGAAATGAATATTACTAAGTGATGCCATGTTGGATTAAATTTTGTATGCAAGAAAGAAAATGGCATTGCCCCTTACGACAAGTAAAACCTAAATCTTATTTGATAATGACTGTCAAAATGAAATGTATGATCCATTTTAAATATTACTGTGAATATTTATTATTGATTCCCAATAATATCTAAAAAATCATTAGGCAGTTTAATACATAATAGAAATCTGAAGTATATTTTTTATGGTTTAGGCAGAAAATGCTTGAAAAACCCATATGAAATCTGTCTTGACATTTTCATTATTGGATGGGGTTTCTGCAGGTATTTCCATGTAATTAGGCAGAAATAACGATTCCGCCTAGTAACAGTAATTTCAAGCAATATTCCACCCTGAATCTGCCTAAAAGTGATAATAAGGGGAATCTAGGCTAAATAAGCGGAATAAACAGATTCCGCCTGGTAGACGGAATAAACAAATTCCACCTAGTAGGCGGAATAAACTAATTCCGCCTTGTAGGCTGAATAAACAAATTCCACCTAGTAATAGACGGACTAATTTACATATTTCGGGTTGTATTCCACCCTGAATCCGCCCTGAACCCACCTAAAATTTGTAATAAGTGGAATCTAGGCTTTAAGTGAAATCCTCTTTAAAATTCCACCTGGAATCTGATTAAAGTCAGGGCGGAAGTTTTCGTACAGGTTCCGCCTAGTAGGCGGAATAATTAAATTCCACCTAGTAATAGACGGACTAATTTGCATATTTCGGGCTGTATTCCACCCTGAATCCGCCCTGAACCCACCTAAAATTTATAATAAGTGGAATCTAGGCTTTAAGGGAAATCCGCTTTAAAATTCCACCTGGAATCTGGTTAAAGTCAGGGCGGAAGTTTTCGTACAGGCATTTAGCAAGTAATTAAAGTTTGAGGGTAAATTGTTTTTAATTGTTATGACTTTAATAATTTTAAATATAAACAAATCAACAGGAAATATGGTTTTTAATAAATCTGGGTTATAATAGCAGTTTCTTCTTATCAGAACTCTTAATATAACACAGAATTTGCAGTACTAAGTACAACTGAGTTCATGAAATACTGAATACGTTTTTAATTTCATAACAGCACAGAAAGCGTTATCACATCATTAATTTTAAAAAATATATTCGTGAGAAAACGTGCCTTTTAGAATACGTAGAGCTGGCAGTTATCATTTTAAATACTGAAATACATGCTTTCCAATTTACTGTTAATGCATATCATACACTGCTACACCTCTACGACCTCCGACCAGCTGATTTCAGTCACACACGTTGCATTTGTAGTCGTGTAGAAACATTCTGAGATGACCCCTGGTACATGGGAATGATTGTTCTACTTTTAGAGTGTCAGCTAACATTATCTGCTACGGCGGTTAAAGACTGCACCTATATATTCGGGTATGGTTGTTATTACAGATAACATCTCCATAACTATGCATTTTGGTGATTTCGATCATGGTATTGCATGTTTCGCAACTCGCAAGGTCACAAAGAGCAAGGTCGTGTCGGATTGTCTGATTAATTGGAATTCCACTCAAATCCTTGCTTTGTTTACCACAATCTCGCACCTGATAGCTTTCAATATAAAATCAAATCAACTGCCACTTACATGCAGTGTTGATATAACACTTGTTTACTCCTAGTCCTACACGTAAGACCTCGACGCTGATATTTATGTTTTGTAGCACTAAAACATAAATGACATGTGATAAGTCTAGTACTAATATTAGTACCCTTACTCCTACCTCAACCACAAAAAATCAAGTTAAGGCTACGACATCGTAGCTAGTGATAAGTCTTAATTTACTCCCTACTGCTGTTGTTGTCATGCAGAGCTACTTTGAGATGACCCCTGGTAAATGGAAATGATCCTTCTCCTTTTGCATATTTTTGTACAACAATGCAAGAGTGTCAAATAAAATTAACTGTTCAGGCGGTCAAATATGCGTCCATATATACAGGTAAGGTTATCATTACAGATGACATCTCCGTAACTATATTTATTTCAACCACAGTATTGCGTGTTTCAGCAATTCCCTGGTCACCAAGGCAAGGTCGTTTCAGATTGGCTGATTAATTGGAATTACACACCAATCCATGCGTTGTTTACCTCAATCTTGCACCTGATAGCTTTCTATATATAATAAATCTGAACAATTCATATGTCACCTGTAAACAGCATTTCAACCCCATTGCCGTTTACATGCAGTGTTGATATAACGCTTGTTTAATACTGAGCATGTGTGCGAATATTCAAAAACTACTCGAAATCCTAAAAGCAAATCACATTAGCGCTATGTTAACTAAACGTTGATTGGCTAACATTACCAACGTTTGCATATCTTTGATTATCATAACAAATGAGAGAACTGTATACTCAATATTTTACCTCAAGTTTAAACGTAGTAAGTTAAATTTAGACACATGCGGAGCTTCTCGCACTTTACGAATCTCGTGTAGTTAAGGTAAACAAATATGGATTCTGATTTAGGTTTGAATGGGTTTCAATATTTTAATGGAGTATTTAATGGCTCAATCTTTTAAACTGGATCAATTCTTGATGTTAGTCCAGTTTCAACACTAGGTGCAAGTGAGGCCCACTTACACAATGGATTGATAAGAGATTTCCTACAATGTAAGACCTCTACGCTGATATTAAATATACTTATGTTTTGGGCATCAATATCAGCATCGAGGTCTTACATTGTTGGACTACTGAGAGATCAATGATTTTGATTCTGAAGTGAACTGAACTATTGAGCTTGGACCACTAAGCAGTGAGAAAAAAATATCTCAAGCTTTTTGCTGAATGTCAGTTGGAAAAGCTTGCTAAAGAAATAAACGATTATGCAGAGAAAATGGGGGTTCAAAAGCAAGACCTGAAATAATGTCAGCATCACGGAGATGTCTGCATTTCTTGGAATCTATATTGTCATGAGTGTTATGCAAATATTCAAATACTCTAGGGGCCCCAAGTGGCCTAGTTGTCTAAAGCGTTATGGATCACTGCCATCTTACCTTTGTCTGCGTGGGTTCAAGTCTCTGGCTAGGCCAATGTAGGTACGTGAGAAAGCTTTCCAGTAGCTTCTCGTGGGTCGGTGGTTCTTTCCAGGGTTTTACCAGGTTCTTCCTCCACCATTGATACTGGCCGCCAAGTATAGCCTATCTTGTGCTGAAGAATGGCGTTAAACCCTACAACAACAACATCAACCACTCTATCGCTTGGATGGCATCCACAGACTTTGGGATCCCAGGAATACGAGAAATCATAACCAGAGAGACATTTGAAAAAAAAGCAGGCAAATATTTTCATGCTAATAACATGTGCCATCCTACCCAGAGACCATCCTAGTCCTACGATGTAAGACGTATCACATGTTATGTTTTAGTGCTACCATCACACCCCCCCCATAACAAAAATGTCGGGTGATGCGTCTTATGTTGTGCAACTAAGGCCAATCAGGACATGACAAAATGAGCCTTAAGAAATGCCTGGAAAATTATGACCCCCTAAATTGTCAGTCAATTGACCAAGAAATTATTGAATATAAAGGAAGGCTATCATTCAAATGATACCTGCCGGAAAAACTTATAAAATTTGGCATAAAGGTCTGGGAAAGTGCCCATCCCTAAAGTGGCTATGCCTATAAATTTTGGGTACACGTAGGAAAGCCTGATGGTCCATAGAGAGGGACCTTACAAGAAAATTAAATTAAAAAAAAAAACAACACACACACATACATACACACACACATACAAACATATGGACAGTCCCCATTTATTTGACGATTTACATCAGGATGGACTCTTCTGTTGTTGTACAGTCCAAGAAAATAGAAAATGAATGCAAGAACCTTTAAAAGAACTATTTAAACAAAGCTAGCAGGGCATGTAAATTAAGCAAAGATATAGAAAATTGCCCATATTTAGTAACATGGATCACAGCTGTCCTGTGTAACTCGACAAGAAGAAAACAAGGAGGCAAAAAGAAGTAACAGGTCCAAAATTTTGAAGATGATTATAAAGAAACAACAGGGAAGTGGATACTGTGGACCAAAACTGAATGTAGTACAGTTATAGCCATAAAGGAAATTAATAGTAGAAGTACTTACTGGGGCTTTTAACTTACATATGTAAATAGTGGATTTATTTTTTGGGATTCGAAACCGTTTACATGACTGATTTCTTATAGGAATGGATGTAGGAATGTGTCATGGGAGAAATGTACAGATAACAGAAACTCTACATCATGAAAGCTGGTTTTTATTTCATTGCAATCCAGCAATAATTAATGACATAATGAAAATAACATTATTTCTACTGGCAGTTTATGTTGTCAGATATGATGACGCTCTAGGATCAGATTAGCAAACACCTTCATTAGTCTTAGCAGCATCTTCACTACCCAAGGTTTCGATAACCCTATCTACCCATTAGCAGATCGAACATATATTGGAGATTTGTCCTAGCGACATCTATTAGATTTCATGTGCTAGCTCCTTTAGTAATGCCAACTAACCAATACCATGGTGCATTGTACATCCACCAAAAACGGTGGTTGCAATTGACATAAAATGGATGCTCCGGAAGTTTAACATCAAAATTATTACGGTGTACCAAAGGGTGTATTTAAATAAAAGGTATTTATGCTAGCACAGGATGATACTGGAAAATTGCTTTTTTGCCAGTCCATTCATGTGCTCTTCTTGACTCGATAATGTAGGAACAGTGTTCAAATTTGAACAACTTAATTTTGATTGGATGTGGTAGCTTCCTATGATATTCCAAGGTGTATATAGGGTTATCGGAACCTTGACCAGCTAAGATGACTTAGCAGCTGATATGGTAACACTCAGCAGTAGTGAGGCTGTACAGAATGTCAGTCTTGAAAAGATCAGATCAGTTGAGTAAAGGTTGTTGAGCAAGATCCAGAATTTCAGGAAAATGAGTGAAGTAACAAGGATGAGTGCAGTCTGCATTATTGTATGTGATAGGTATACTGATAAGCCTTATAACAAGAAATTATTAAAAGAGGAATTCAAATCCCAACATGAAATCAAAATAAAATAATTCAAGTGAGATTACTGCCCTAAATTATATATAAGGCTCTACAAAAACTTTAAGTTTAGAAAACATGAGGGGGAATCCCTTGAATCTCTATGTGATGGGATGGAAATGTGTGGTGTCCACATATAATAAGGCTACAGAGCTAAAAACCTGAAAAGGAAATTTCATCTACAAAATGTTATAATCATTTAAATTTTAGAACCTACATATTTCTCACCAAAAAAGCAGATGAACTGTGCGTGTGATTCGGATTTTTAACGTAGCTTTAACAATTTTTCAGTCATATCGCTATGATGTCTGCATTGTGGCAGCTTATAGTGATGTCTAGCACTGGGGCATCATGCCGCAGACATGTAGCATGATGTCCCACCCAGTCACATTATCCTGACACCGGGCCGACCAGTCCAACACTAACCTCTTAATACTGAGCGCCAAGCGAGGCAGCTGTTAGTACCAATTTTGTAAGTCTTTGGTATGACTCAGCCGGGGATCGAACCCACGACCTCCTGCATCCCAGGCTGATGATCTAACCTCTAGGCCACTGGAGCGGTCGGAGATGAATTATTATTTAATGAACATTTATTAGGTCACTGTAGAAAGTATGTTGTTTTTCATTGAATATTCTTATTTTCTTGAAAATATTCTATAGTGGGGTAAGGTTTTCCACATTGGTTTTCCACAGAATTATGTATGAATTCCGCAGATTTCTATGGAATTGTGAAGGGTACATAAAACAGAAGCTTGGCAGAATTGGGAAGATAGTTTCATCTTAGGGAACCATCCCCATTTAAGGTCAGAAATCAAAATGATAGGAACATTTATTAAATTTACTTGTACCTCAACCTGTACTAAATAAAACTTGTTTGATTATACATGTAGTCTGTTTTAGATAAGGGGTGATGTAAATGATTTCTTATATATTACAAGCATGCATCTTTAATTTTTTAATTTCATAAAGCGAAGATTAACTGCCAATATCAAAAGTTTAATATCGGAAAGTTTCATTTTAAATCCAGCATTATGTTTATTATCTGGTGTAATTGAAACTAGTTATTAACCAAAGTTTTATTTTGTCTGTTTTACTGTGATATTCACCCCTGTGCCATTCGAATCAAATAAGATGATAGTTTACATTATTTTTAATTCTTAAACATATTGTTTATTACATATTTATATCCGTTATTCTTGAGTTTGACTAAATTCTTTTTGCAGTAAAACTGAGGAACCTAAAATCAGAGTTTAGTTAATCAATTAATTTCAATATAGGTATGCACACATGTATTAAGTTTATTGCTATACAATTACAAATAACTACATACATCCACAATGTTAACAGTCACTTCACATGCTAGAGAAGGAAATCACAACACTGGTGATTTTCAATTACAGATGCAAATACTGTGTAATAGTCATTAATTACTCAATTGCACAAATTACGTTGTATTTGAACCCATGTCTGCTACATAAGTCTGTGACTGGTTCTTATATTCTTGGGAATATTTGTCACCTGCATGTAAACCTGTTTTAAATGTGCAACATAGAGCTGAGCTAATGGATATTTAATGGATATTAGTGTATGTGCATTTTACTGTGCAAGAACATGTGAAACAAAAGATGTACAGTAAATGGCAACAAACGATAAATGTAGTTCTCATATTCTTGATTTCATTCGCTGTATAGCCACGTAATCTGTTCGATAATTTACCCCTCTCCTGGCGCCACGGTTGGCCGAGTGGTCTAATGTTATCACCTTTACAAATCACTCACATGTTTCACCTCGGCATGAGTTGGTCTCGGCTTGGCCAATGTAGGTATGTGGTAGCTTCCCAGGTTATTCCTCCACCAAACATACTGGCCAGCATGTATATGCTATCATTAATTAAAAATGGTGTTAAAACCGACAAACCAAACCAATTATGCCTGCCTCTAACCTGACCCCCCCAGGTCCTGTACTAGGTTTCCTCGCTAATGGCTTATATGGAACATAGAACAGATACCACTCACCTTGCAGCTATGTTACAAAGCAGGTTAGCATGAAATAGAGGGTGAATAAAAGCCAAAGGGTGCATAAGAAAAAAAAAAGCAAGAATGGTGGAAATTGCATATAATTAGCATAGTGTTAATTTTTTATGCTCAAGTGGTTCAAAACTGAACCTATTGCAAACAAAACCAAAGTTATATATACATTGTGTGATTCACAAACTATAAACAATGATATATTTCACATAAAACATGCACTTTATTTTTAATAAAGTGAAAAGAATACATTTTTAACGTATCAACATGTGAATCATATTCGCAGACATTACTCAAGTCACACGCTTTAGAAAGTATATACAGAAACGTTTTGTAGTATTTCTTTCAATTTGGCTCCAATTTCTTGTACACTTTTTATGAAGTTTATCTTTCTATAGCAATTAGGCTGATTCAATATTACAATGTCTTCTGATATATATGTTCATTACTGCAATTAAACAGCTTCAGGAAACAACAAAGAAGGAGTTATGAATTTCAAAGCAAATAAAATTTGTCCACAAATGGATATATATTATACAATCCTCATGACAATGGTCAAATTTCAATGGAATGAATATATTTCAAGTCATATATCATGAAGCCAACTCACATGTGTGGTTATTAAATAAGAGAAGGCCGTATATATTAATCAAACATAGGCTAATATATTACAAACGTTGTACATACACCCACACAGTATGTATGTATTAATCTACTCGACTCAGATTTTGTTAAACTTTTATGACCATTAAATTCATGGACATCTGCTTTCAAAACTTGATTTTTCATAGTATTATTGTTGTAATTTCCAAAATTAAAGATGACCAAAACTTGAGTGGAATACATACGCATGGTTAAATGTTTTGGCAAAGCTAGTCCTGTCTGTGAAAACATTTCCAAGCCAGCAAGGTTCTTAAGGTTCAAAAGACATATTTAGCTGTTACATTCATTACGTTTGAGAACAGGTAATATTCCTGTAGTAATTTAAAATAGTCATATATAGCTAAATAATATTATTTAGAATAACTACAGCAATATTAGTAATTCTACAAAAAATATCACCTCAGCAGCACACTTCAGGAAGTTTCAACATGAATATACTTCATTTATTTCTCAACACCGAGTAAAATATACTGTATTTCAATTGATATGACCAATAAATAAATATTATATAAATGAAATAAAACCAAAACATTACATTCTTTGTTAACTGATGTGACTCAACAGCTTTAAACTTTAAATAATTCAAACAAATTTTACGAAAATATGCTCATGCTTATATTGAATGTCCATTCATATGGAACATACCAGACTTTAAAAAAGCTTCTGCTAAACCTTTTAAGTTAACATACCTTTCAGTGGCAACAAATTTAAAATGTCAGCCACATTAGATGTCATCTTGACCTAGTTTTTATATTGCACTAACTACATATGATAAGAAGTTTTCTCTTGAAAACCCTACTTTGATACAACTTTATGTTTAGGATGAGTAGAAAGAACAAGATTTCACAATTGATTCATTGGGGTCATACTGTATGACGAAGAGCACAAGTCTTATTTTGGGCAACTACATCGCAAATCTTCTTTGAAAACCCTATATCAATACAACTTTCTATTTAGGATCAGCATCAAGAACAAGATTTCACAGTACTTGTAATGAGGTCATACTGGATGACAAATTAGCACCATTTTCAATAGGATCAACAGTACAACAAATGAAGTATTTTGTGAAATACTGCATGTTGATATAACTTCTATTAGAGATTGTGATGAAAAAATTTTCAAGATGGCCAACATATTCAGGGTCAGATCAGCACCCTTTTATTTAGGACCAACTAGAGATTACGATGAGTCATCTGGTATAAAACCACATGTATATGTCACATTTCACTTAAATGAAGTAACAAGAAGAATGTCAAGATTCTACAAAGATAGTCAATGCTGGATATCCTTCCTAGTTAGTATCACGTGACATGTTGGCATGTTCTCTCTGCGTGATGAATCTTGCTTTTCTACCTTGCTGCGACGGCAGCAGATTTGTGGATGTTCTTGGAATAAATACTGAAAATCATGTGTCATCTTATTGTTTTTCACAAACATGACTTTTATTTAATATTTTTGATATTTTGTACAACTTCACGGGAAACGAGGCTTCTGTTGCTATTGCATGCAAATTGGACCTCCGATTTCATAGACGTATAGGCCGTTAGACTCAATTGACCAACAATGAAAAGTTTAAACTAGCAATGAAAACTAGAGTGTACTAGGTCAAATTTTGTCAACACTAGTTTCATCTCTTCTGTCAACAGACAAAAGACATAATATACAAAGTCTTATTTGCAATTTTTTGGGGAATATGAATTATCTTCCAATTGAATCTTACAAATATTATTAAGCAGCCACACAAATGTGGTTTATATGAGTTCCTAGTTTTCGATGGGCAATACATTCTAAACCATACCCAAACATATATAAAATCAATCTAAGATGTTGTGGGAAAGATCAGAGGAAACTATGACTAGTTGATATGACTTTCTGTTTTCAGAAGGAGTACCAAAATGATTTAGATGGTGGCCACCAAAATGGCTACATGTTTATTGGATGCCATTTTTTTTTTGATTTCCAACCAAATTGACATTGCAATAGAGAATTTCAAGAAGACCATTGTGGTAGCAATGTTAGATATCCAAAAAGCAACATTTTCATTTAAGATCAACTCTATCATGGCATGAATGTGACAGGAACTTTTCATGGTAATTCTCTATGAAGTTTAGGAATAGAATCTCATGATGAAAAATGGCCCATCCCATCAAATCTTATGATCTATAAATATACCAGTAGACTGCAGTAAAAAATTCATGCAAAAAAAGTTGACCAAATGATTTACAAGGACATTATTTTCCAGCTTCACATTTATGTTTTCATTTACAAACGGTGATATTTATAAAATGTCTCCTCAACTTTTCAATAGTGAGGAAATTTACCTCTCCCCCTAACTTTTCAGACCTAATGTAGACTAGACCTCGATTTAAAAGTAACAATGCTTGAATAGTATTAAATCTGGATTAACAATTCATATCACACTTCATAAGTTCCCTATTCGGATATGTGGCATACTGGATGTGACCTACCAATACACGGTGTAGTAAACTATAAGAAATGCATGAATGAAGTACTTACATTTCCCTGTCCAATCTCTCTGGATGTCTCCTCAATGATGAGTTGTTTTCCTTTATCTCTCATTAGTACTTCTGAAGCTTTGTGACTTTCTAGAGCAAAAGAAAAACTGTCACAGCTAATTAGCAATACCATCAATATACTGAATTTTGAATGAGATATTTATTAAAATCTGTACTAAACAAGATTACAATAAAATCTGTCTGGGAACAATTTAATTTTCACAAGAGGGGTAGGGGCTCTACTGGCCAAAAGTGTTTGTAGGAACTCCAGATAGGACTGTTCATTCTTGTTCAGCCTGTCAAGTACTGAAAGCATCTCACAATCACCATGTGTGTGGGGTGGGGGAGTCTTGAAATAGCTTGAATCAACTTAACAGCAGACAGATTTCATTTTACAATATTTCATTTAATTATGTTTGTTTTACTTTTATAAAATTATTCCTCTCATTTTCAAGCTTAATAAATCAGTAAATAAAATCTATACAAGTGGGTGGGTGGATATTCTTTTCTTTTTTTTTCCTACATAACTATTTTTTCCACCACACTGTAAACTTATATGATAGGTCTCTGGTTGAGGGGAGAGTACAAAACGTACCCTTCTCTATATATCCCTGTATACCCCACTACAGATTTAATTAAATAAAGATAAAAAACAATAGCAAAACGTCATAGAAAAATTCATACAAATTGCTAATTTGATGCGTCAATTTAAAATATTTAGCCTGACTGATGCCAGTGAGCTCCAGCACTGTTATCTTGTGCGTGTTCCAAACATACATGACTTTCCTTAATAACATGGCTTAATATTTGAACTAATGACCGTGTGTGTGTATATGTGTGTCTTGAAATAGATGAGTGTGTTGCTTAACAAGATTTTAATTCACAAAATCAACTTAATAAAAAAACAGACTTATTTCATGTAACTAGATTTGTTCTATTTTCATAAATTTGTTCACCACCGTTTCAAACTTAAGTCAATATTTTCTTTCTTCCTTCTCTCCTTTTTCCTCATAAGGATTTTTTTTTTTGGCTACCCCACTGCAAATTTATTTGGTAATTATGGGGCTAAAAAAATTCTTGCATCTAGCTTGAGAAAATGTAATCTTGTTCTTTTTGAAAATTAAACATCATAAACCTAGATTACCTCAGAAACATATATTTCATTTTTAAAACTAGAAGCTTGAACTTTCCTTAAGTAATGTGACATGTGTAAAGTATCAGCTATTATCGCACAATTTCCGATGCACACAGAAACATAATATTTTATACAAAATTGTAATACGATGAAAAAGTTTAAAAATCATGGACGATTTCCCAGCTATAGAATTCAATATATAAAAACGGGGTAGTGGAACATAAAACTGTCAGTCCTGGACATCATTGGGCTCTAGCATAGTTGTCTTGTGTGTATTCCTATAATTTCTAACACCATTTGTTAGTAAAAGGTACAGAATTCCTACTGTTAATGATATAAAAGGAATTATTTGTCTAAAACAACGAACATTATCCCAACTGTCTGGCAAAATATGGACTCGTCCACATAAATAGTATTAGTAAGGAAAATAACGTGTATCTGGAAGGATTGACGGGTGTATCTGTGCATTGCAAATATTGGAAGTTTTTCCTGAAAATGTGATGTTGTTAAAGCATCTGTCTGATTCTATATCTTTCCTTTGGTTTCAAAATCAGTTAATTTAACTGATAATATACCCCTGATTGACGTTATTTTCTTTTTTATTTTTTAATTGACGGATAATCGTGTCAAGAAATATGGTGTACAAAACAAGTGAATACATCCAACGGCCATCTTTGTAATCTATATTTAACCAGACTGAATGGCACGCTCTTGGAATGAAAGCGACACCTGGTAGATAAACTCGGTACAAAATGTCGTCGTCCTTTAGTTGTTGATAAATTATGTCTATACAAAGTTTATTATTTTTATTTACATATAAATTAATATATTATAAATAAATAGTACAAATAAATGTAAATTACTTAATAATATTAAAGTCAACATAATATAAATTTTATAACAAAATACTGTTTTATTTATATCTAATTTCATATCAACATGACAGCTATGTTTTACTAAACTGTCATGTTGACATTTTGTTTTCTAAATTTAAAATGAAATATTTGAGAATTTTCAACAAATGAAGTTTGTAATTTTATATATGACGTTACTAAAAGTTTTTATGTTAATAAAATATAAGAAATGTGAATTACCTTGATACACGGGACGGAATACAGTAATGTCATTACTCCCACTGCATGTGGCATACAGACGTCCATTGTACCAGAACATGGCACGGAGATACGATGGAATTCCCAGTGTGAAAATGGCGACAAGTTGACATGAAGCTGTAAGTTGATGAATACAGGGATCAGGGTATCCATTGTCACATACGAAAATATTCCCGTCTTCATTTATAACGATTGATGTCGGGATTTGTAGACGTTGATGTTTGTATGTATATTTACATTCACTGGGATTCAAAATGTCGAATCCATAGACACCATTATTATCACGGTATTTATAATCAGCACAACACGAGACATAAATGATGTTGTCTTTTGTTGTCACTTTACTCCATCCGTACCCTTCACAAATGTGGTGAATTGTGTCAACATGTCCATCATTAAGTGACACAATACACCAGTACATCGTGTCCTGTTTAAAACCACTGACAACAAGACTGTCATTCAATCTGACAACACCATCATATCTATCCATTACTCCCTTTATACGTAAAGTTCTGGTCGTTTTAATATAACGTGACATGTCTGTAGAATGAATGGCCATCATTTTTATCCGACCGTCTTCATGAAGGACACAAATTGTCATGGTGTCCATCAGACACATGTCACGTGGTACTGACTCCAGTCTGTCTGACGATGCCAGGAATTTTCCATCATGGAGTCTATGTATCTGGACTTTATCCGTCTTGCTGTCTAGGACGACTATCTTGTCTTGGCAGACGACAATAGAGATGTAGTAGTGGTACTTGTCGACTGTGGAAATAAAGTGATATAAACATGAATATACATCTACACACAAATATTAAACATATATTATTATACTAGTATGTGAGATAACTTGTACATTTGCAGAAGGTAAGTATTAATACATTAATAATAATTTAATTAATTATATGTATGACTTTAAAATTTAAGTCCTGTTAAATTTTTGATACTTATTCTGTTGTTCTTAATTTAGCTCTCACAAAAATAAAATGGTCGTGGTGGTTGTGGTCGTATATATTACTAAATTTGCATATTTATATTTATATTAAAATACTAAATTAACTTGTATATTTACGTGATATAAACATTAAAATGATGCATAATATAAACGCTGATCCATATCTACACAAACATACCACACATGTAAAATTTAAATACTAAATAACTGACCATTACAACCGTCGTAATGACGTCATCATTGTATTATTATTACAAGAGAGATTTACAGCAAACATCACACAGACCCAGTAATCACACTATTATAGTTCTGTACAGTATTTTAATAAACTGAAGATACCAATAATAGTGTGTTAACAGGTTCTGTGTGGAAACTGCAATAGTCCCTCTTATATTTGAAGGTGTTATATTAAATACATACAACAAAATAATTACACCTTTCCTAAACTCAAGGTACTTAACCTGAAATCGCCCAATAAATATATATATACTTAATATGCATGGAATGACAAACTGAGACATGTAACTTACTTTGTCTCGGCGACTTAATTTCCTACCAACCCCCGCCTTCCAAACATGGAAGAACATCTTAGCACCTGTGTTATAACCAGAAAGGTATTAAGATCACCACGCTGCAACAATAATTTTATGACAGGGTCCACCCTTGCCCCTCCGTCATAACATGGAAAACAGTGTGATCCCTGGTTTTACAGCTAAATACACGCTTGTTAGGTATGTGATGTGTTGTGATGTGATTTGGATTTTAACATTTTAACAATATTTCAGTCATATCGCCACGATGTCTGCAATGTGGCAGTTTATAGTGATGTCTAGTACTGGGGCATCATGCCGCAGACATGTAACATGATGTCCCACCCAGTCACATTATCCTGACACCGGGCCGACCAGTCCTAACACTAACCTCTTAATGCTGAGCGCTAAGAAGCGAAGCACCTGTTAGTACCGTTTTTGTAAGTCTTTGGTATGACTCGGCCGGGGATCGAACCCACGACTTCCCGCATCCGAGGCGGACGCTTTAACCACTAGGCCACCGGAACGGTGCTTGTTTGGTATGAAAAGCCAAATTAATGCATGCAATCAAAATTAAGTAACTTATCTCCTGGGCCATTGCTTGAAAGGCATAAGGAAAATGTTGTCAACCACGTAGGCACAGTGCACAGAAAAGGGATATCATCACAAAAAGGGGGTGGGGATTGGAATCAAAATGAGAAAATACACGAGTAGACTACCTGTTTTGCAAATACAGAATACTTGAGGCTGGTTATAATAGGTATAATTTTTGTTAATATCGGTCGTATCGGCCGCTAAATTAAAAATAGTCATTTAAATTTAATTTTAAACAAAACCTTCCCCCACAGCTGCTACAGGTCGATCCTGGTAAGGAATTTGTTGGTCCAGTATCATCGTTGATGAAACAACATAATACCAAAATACGACTAGGGCATACTGCGATTCACCGTGATCAGGCAATTTTTGATCGATTTAATCGAACACTTGCTGAGCGGTTATTTGGATATCAATATGCAAAGGAATTTATTCAAGATAAAAGATCTCGCGAATGGGTTGCAAGATTACCAAGCGTGATAGATGCATTAAATAATGAGATTACACGAACAACCAATATGAAACCCATTAATGCAATTACAAAAAAAAATATACCAACACAACGAAAAGATATTGAAAAACAAAAACTATTAGGTGATGTTACAGTTAGATATTTATATGAACCGGGTGAACTTGAAGGTGGTAAAGCTAGAGGGACTGATCCTATTTGGAGTGTTAGCACACACAAAATATCCACCTTGACAAGATCCTCAGGTAGACCTGCAATCTATAGATTACATTCGGCTGCTCCTCAACGTGGATTTGTACGTGAACAACTACAAATAATTCCCGAGGATACACACCTACCACCTCGATCACTTAACTAGCACTAGCGCCTCTACGCCGATTACATTCGAGACAGGCCGACATCATATTTTCTCGTGTATGACAGCGACTATTATATTTTCTGTCTACGGTAAATTGTCTTGAATCATTACTCGAATACCTCCACAGCATTATACAATTGCAACTGGCGCAATGATTATTCTGCTATTGTTTTAACTCAATAATAAATTCAACATCAAGATCAAAGTCGCGTTTAATTTTGTATCAGATTGTTTGTATCCGATTAATTTTTTCTTATTATATCATCATCGATGATGTTAAATTTATTAACGATTTCAGAAATTATATATTCTACGTAATTGAGATATTTTTCTAGCCCTCGATACCGCTAAATAGACTCAATTTGACCACTCGATGCGATCGTCTACAATCCAGACTCGTGTATCAGAAATAGTTAATCCCTGAGACGAGTGGATCGTCATAGCGTATCCCAACACACATGGAGATTTGTCAGCACATAATGCATCTTAGACCACACTGATATCAACGGCGACAATATCGTTTAATACGAGATTTTGTTTCTCAGTCTGTCCAGGAATATCAACATTAATATTTTGTTTTCGTGTATCTGATGGTCTATAACACAACGGTACGGGTAATTCTGAGTATTTTTCTTTATGCAACTGAAATAACTGCTGGTGTAAAGGGTCTCTGATCATTTTTCTGCTTGCTACTATCAAATCCTTGGATCTCCATAAATTTAAAAAATCGTTCATTGAGGTCTCTGAGATCACTCCACGTATTATTTCACACTGAATTTTGTATGATTGTAATCTGATTAATTTTTTAAACTCCTTTAAATTTGCATCGAGAGCTCTATGATCATCATCTATTTCTTCCTAATAATCAACGAAATTTTTTAACCAATCATGTGGAGATGGTCCAACAAAATGCGGCGGTTGACCATTATTATAGCGGTATTTTTTGTCAACAACCAATCAAAAAACATTTTTAACGTATCCAATGACACCGTGCATATCTCGTCCCAAATAATTATTTTAGGTATATACTTTTCTCCCATTCGTTCAGGAGTCCATGTATCCCCGCGCCACCGAAAGAAACTATGATACGTGCACGATTGTACTTGCCGTTGTTTCGTCTCCCGTGCAAGTCTATGTGTGGGTGTCAGCACGATCATATCTGAATTTCTAAAAACATTAATTGCTCGTGTCGTTTTGCCGCATCCACCAGGTCCATTGAGATATACTGTCTTATATCTAGTTATTCTATCACTCAACGATGGTGCTTTCGAAATTTCTGATATTTTATTACAGTTACGATAAAAATCTCTCATTGGAACATCTGCTGATTCTGTGTAATTGTGTAATATTTCCTTTTTTATTCTCCACGAACTCCATCGTTCATCATTACTTGTGAATTCCATAACAGATTCTAAATATTTACTCGATATATAAAACGAATATGTTGCGACTCTGACTGCGGTCTCAGGAAATCTATTAATCATCGATAATAAATTTATAGAAACATAAGCCAACATGGAAAATCTTAGATAAGTATACTGTGGGGAGATATCATTTATATAACTAACGATGGCACACAATTTTGTTCCGTCGGATAAATAAACACTTTCTCGATTTACAAATATATTTTTCGCTGTTGTATCAGCAATTATAAAAACGTACTCGGCATCATCTAGAATTAATCGTGCGTGATGTCTTTTATGATGATAAGCACCACCTTGAGTAAATTTACCTATAATTTTTCTACCGAGATCTCTTGCGGTTTTGAGTTTAATCTCGAGAATTTTAGGAGCTTCTTTGATAATATCATCTTCGGAAACACCAGGACATTTTTCCTTAAATTATTTTTAATAACTTCATCAAAACTGATAGAATTTGACATAGGCAACCAAACTTCGGTCTGCGCGTGATATGATATAATTGCCTCACTGACAACCAACGATGTCAGTACCGCACAATCTAGCATATATCGTAATAAAACTTTAGGCACCCACCGTTTTTCAAAAAAAATGTCTGCCAAACCAAACATAACAAATCTTGTGAAGATTTTCGTTAAACTCGAATGATTCAACACAAGCGAATCCAGTCAGATCAAAATCAGGTAATGGTCCATTAATTGCCACTCGCGTCATCTCGTCTGTAGGGTGACCAGATCTTTTAAAGAACACAGAACAATCTCCGTATCCTGGAAAACTTCACGGATAACATGCAACCATATCAACCAAGATAACATCATTGTAATTATACTTGGTATTCCACAATCCGCCGTGTCCGTATTCGACGCAACTTGCGCGTACATCTTCAAGTAAATCAAATCGTGTTGGTTTCCATTAATTTTTTTCTCTGGCAAAATGAGCCGCAACAGATGGAACGATAAAGCAGTTAGTTAGTAATTTGTCAGTATTTTCCGCGTGCTTGCACTCTAAAAACTTCTCCGCGAGATTTTTCATCTCGTCATGGAGAGATTCTGTTCGATATATTTCACCGTTTGGTCTAACAAACTGATCAAATCCACCTTCCTCATTACTTTTAAATAACCATACCGATACAGGAACGTTTTTACTTATTTCGATGATAAAATCAAACATATCTGAGGGGTAAAATCTAATAGTTCGATCACGTGGAAATATTGTTACGGCGCTGGTCCATGCGTGCGCGTTATGATCAATAATATTTATGAAGCTCCTTTCGATTTATATTTCGATGCATACAGTACTTCTCCCGTTATTGTCGCTACGGTTATTGGAAATTTTAATATTTGTCCTCACTCAGCAACAACTTTTATTGTAGCACCGGTATCCTTAACTGAATCAGCCCACGAGTTTATTTTTTCACGTCTTAAATCAGTTAATCCATTTCCACGCATTGCGTTTGTAAAGTGTTCTATTACTCGTTCGGCTACACAATTTAACCTTGAAAATTTCATGGGTGTCAGTTTATCAACGTTGGTTTTTTTTATTTATCTCATAAATTCCATAAATAAATTCTGTTACAGGATACGCTCGCTCATAATACGGTTTGTCAATACCCGTCAACAGACCCGGTCTGGAATTTTTACTTAATATGGCAATTTTATTATTATCAAGGACATGATCATATTTGTCACGGATAATCCAACTACCTGTTTCTGTTAGTACAATAAATTTTACTCTGAAGAAATATTTTTGATTGCCCTCGTATTCAGTGATGTAGTTAATGATAGTTGCCGCTCGCTTGTCATTCATTGTGCCGTCCTTGACAGTGTTGCGTATAATCTTGAACGTTGACCATACATGAGATGCACCATCTGTGCAAAATTCTTTCTTGGTGTCGTGAATTTTATTGATCAAACTTTTATTTTTCGGATCAACCAAACCTCGTACTGGTAAGTCGGGAGATAGTCTGTCGAGATTAAATGTATATTTAGAAGGCCTAGTTTGGGATAATCTCTCAAACTCATTCATATAATTAAAACAAATATTTAAATAAAGAATATTATATATACAATGAATCAGTGCATTTGGCTCATGATCGGTTCAGTAAATCGATGCAACAAATCCTGTAGAGGCGAATTTTGTTGGATGCACTTACAAAATATACGGCGAGGAAGTCTAGGACCAATACCATGTCTGCGATGTGGTATTGGGGTGCGAGAAAAACAGAATTATGTGGAAAGTGCGGTGGAAAACGGTTCAGAGAACTTTAAAGATATTATGACAAAAAAAATAATAATAGTGAAAAAACTATAAAATCCATGGAGGATTATATATCAAGATTTCAGGCAAGCAATGATTGAAACAAATAATATTACTGTATAATGGAGCAAAATATATTTGTCCCACATCCTGTCATAACAATCTATGAATCAGATCGTTAATGGCATGATTAGAACTTGCATGTTGAAGAGACCGGTTGGTACTGTTGATAATACTGGCTATCTTAGGTTTACTGTTGGGAAGAAAAGATATCTCTGTCATCGATTTACGTATGAGTGTTTCTTCGGAGTGATCAAAGACGATCTTGTTATTGATCATGTTGACGGGGACCCACAAAATAATAGTTAATCCAACCTTCGAGTTGTCACAGAAAGCGAGAACTCTGCATGTGGTAATACTGGAAGATGTAAGACAGAAGGGCGGTAAATTCCACAAACACAGAAACTGGCTAAGTAATTATATTTCGTTCGATATGTTCTGCTGCGAAATACTTTGATATTCACTCATATTCAGTACAAAAAGTAGCAGAAAATATATATAAAACCGCTTTCTCAGAAAAATATAAACAGAGAATCACCTTTCAGTATAGTCAACTGTCATCACCACCTCGAATTAGATTTATTTTTTTGGGTCAGAAATTATCATTATTATACTACTTATTATTTGACTCATGAAAGGGAGGTAATTTTATGATCCTCGGTATATGGTCATAATCATATACAACATCCAAGGTCTGTGATGCCTGGTGGAGCATACCCGTTTATGATTTCTAACTTACAAAAATATACAGTTCGTGTATTTTTCTGCCCTATTCGTGAAACATTTAGAACAGCGCAACACATAGAATACATGTATATTTCATCTAACCTACAGAAAACCGAGAGCAGTATGACATGTATATTTCAGCTTACTGAGTGCAGAATCCAACGTCTAGTCTGTATCGATCATAGCGGGTTAATTTTAGATCCACCGTACAGCACATGGATCCTGCATGTACTGACTCGATTACAGAAATACGTGCATAATAGTGTTTGGAATTAAAAATTAGTTGCATTTTTCTTGTTCAGTGCAGATATATAATGCGAGATTGTGTACGTATGTGTGATTATTTATTTATCGAGTAAATTCCCTTTGACCAGTCATAGAGAGGATGGAACAATCTAGCAGTTAGATGATCTAGACCGGATGTTCTATTATATATGGCGTGGTATAGTAAATAGGAAATTCCTTAATTCAGCTTTGTTTGGTGAGAATATATTGTATAAACGTATTTCTTGAATTCAGAATTGTATTTTGAGCAAAAATATTTGAAATTAGTTCCTTTTCAATGATTATTAGCTATATATTAACTTCCGAAACATATGTTTGTAACAAGATTCGATAGCTCAATCAGTATCGTATTGGACTGTGACGCTCGCGGTCCAGGATCGAATCGCCATGGCTGACAACTGGTCGGTGGTGTACGCATAATTGCGTTTTTTATAATAATTGGGGGCACCGCAAAACCTGCGCTCAGCAAAACTCAACCACCATATCAACCGGTGGTTGATACATATTTTCGTATCACCCATGGGCTTGATTATTGTGGGTGTGGTTTTTTCTGAGCGTATATGTTTGTACTGTCCTTCATTCATTATATGTTTGTAATGTCCTTCATTCATTGTACATACCCATTTCATTGCATATATTCATTTCATACTTAATGAACTTGCTAAAAAAACTCGAATAGAAGTTCATTTCATAATGTATGTTGTGCCGTCATTCATTCATCATATATATCCATAATCTGAGCTCGCTAATACACTCGATAGGAGCTCTTCATTGTATATATCCATAATCTGAGCTCGCTAATACACTCGATAGGAGCTCTTCATTCATTGTATATATCCATTTCATTGTATATATCCATTTCATTGTATATATCCATAATCTGAGCTCGCTAATACACTCGATAGGGGCTCGTCATTCATTGTATATATCCATTTCATTGTATATATCCATACTCTGAGCTCGCTGATACACTCGATAGGGCTCGTCATTCATTGTATATATCCATTTAATTGTATATATTCATTGTATATGTTGTGCTCTCCTTGAAACATCCCGACGAACTCGCTAAAGACTCGATAGGGGTTCTATAGGGATAAAAAAATCATTTTAAAGATTTATATATTAAATAATGAACCATGAAAATATCAAAGACATTATTTCTGCTATTAAAATACTAGAAGAAAACGGAATTAATATATCTGATGAACTAAATCCTGGAAAAATAATATCTGGTTTTGAAACGTTAGAAGAACTTAAAAATGAAAATAAGTATGTTCTATCATCTCAATATAAGTTCATAAAGCGGATTCAGGCAGCTATGTTTCAGTCACTGGCTATGGTGAACGATGATCAAGTAAATGAATTTATTCCTCTTTCTGTTGCAGTAGAAAAGATCAGGTCGGGATTATTCAGCGAATACGAAACAAAAAAAAAAAAAAACAATCAGTACCCGCATAAGATACTTAAGAAAAATTATATCAGCGGGTAACGACCAAAGCATCCCTGAGTAGTAGTCTAATTTCCCTCATTGTATATCACATCAGAATTAATTTACATAAAAAAATAAAATATTTCAGAATAATAATACAATATTTTTTGGAAAACTGATTAATTTGTATACTGTTGAGTAGCAACCACCCCATCAAAATTACAAAACTGATTGATTTGTATACTTTTAAGTGGCAATCACCCCATCAGAATTAATAAATTAATTTATTTGCATACTTTTAAGTAGCAATCGCCCAATCAGAATTAATAAATTAATTAATTTACATAAATCATAAAATATTTCAGAATAATAATAAAATATTTTTTTTGGTAGTATTTTTTGGAAAACTGATTTGATTTCTATACTTTTAAGTACAACCACCCCATCAGAATTAGCACACTGATTGATTTGTATACTTTGAGTAGCAACCACCCCATCGGAATTAATAAACTGATTGATTTGTATACTTTTGAGTAGCAACCACCCCATCAGATTGATTCATAAAAAAATAAAATATTTCAGAATAATAATAAAAATAGTTCAGAATAGTAATACAATATTTTTTGTAGTATTTTTTGGAAAACTGATTGATTTGTATAATTTTCAGTACCAATTATCCCATCAGAATTAGCAAACTGATTGATTTGTATAATTTTCAGTACCAATTACCCGATCAGAATTAGCAAACTGATTGATTTCTATACTTTTAAGTACCAACCACCCCATCAGATTGATTCATAAAAAGCAAAATATTTCAGAATAATAATAAATTATTTCAGATTGTTCGAAATTGATTAATTTGTGTAATTTATCCCATCAGTGATTATATTTATTTATTCTGAAATATTATTTTTTTAAGTTGATCGACTTTAATACAGGAGTGTGTATAATTTAGAATCTGATCTCTGTTACAAATGATCTCGATATTATGTTCTCGACGGAGCTCATCTAACTGTTCTTGTGTTAATAAGAAATCCTCGCTTCCGTATTCATCAATAACTAAATTAACGTTAAATTGCTCTGTGTTTTGTCAAAACGCTGTTCTGATGGCGTTTTCAAGTGCTTCTTTGTCATGTATAAAAACAATCACGTGCTGGTACATTATATAATATTTACTGGATTAATTAAGATTTCACACACAGATTTATCACAAGCTCTTCTCCACGTATGTCAATTAAGCGATTAAGATGGTCTGTGAGCTTAAAATGTATTCGTGTCAATATAGTATTGTGACACCGCAGATACACAGGATTAATTGGTTCTTGCACGATTAAACTTCCAGGGGAAACTTGTGGTGTAAATGTATATAAAATATATCCCTGCTGATCCTGATTTGATTTTTCAAGATCTATTTGATAGCTACCATCGACTACGTCACAAACCAGATTGACAACGATCGTGCTGGTTATATTAGCGATTCCCGGAGATACGTGCCTGCCGCCGCCGTGTGAATCATTATCATGTCTGAGAACAGTTGGCTCGTTTTCTCCATGCGTCGAGTATTTTAGGATTAAACTCATCAATGACATCATTGACAGATTTTCTTAATCCATCTGGATTATAATCAGGAAACTTAAACGTTACAATGTCAGCTTCGGGTATTTTGTATTTGGTTGCAAAAAAAACCTTTTATGATCGCCCGATGATTCAAAAACCAGGTTTATGATTATATTATGAAAATATTCAATAGTATCAGTTATATGATTTAAAATCTCTACTCGTTTAATAATTTCTTCACGCGTAGATGTCAAATCAGACAAATATTCCCGAAAACTATCACGTAAATTAACCAATTGTTCTTCGTGATCTGAATTTATGATATGAATGACATTATTGATATTTATATCGTAAAATGAATTATACAGGTTATTACCATTATTAGCGTTGTGTAAGAGCCAGTAGTACTCAGTTTTATCGACACGAAATTGATCCCGTTTATCCCATACCCGTTTTTCTATGTTCCACCAGAAACTTGTATAATTCATTTTAACATTATGATGAAAACTTTTCGATGATGTAAAATCAGCCCGAGTTGGTTCTGGTGGTCCTTCATATACTGGAGGAACATCTGGCCAACAAAGTACGGATCTTATCGTGGATTGATACATATCAATGGCATAATCAGAAGAATGTATCTCAACCATCGAGGACAACGTCGGCTCATGAACATTAATTGATATTTTTGCTTCTTTTCCTGTTATTGATTTTATTCTACGTTGAAATTCCTCATTGATCTCTTCAATCTCATAACTACCAGTGGGTATTCCATCATCTATCCAGTCAGGAGTACCATCTGGTTTGTTCTTGTTAGCAAATACAAGCGAATTATTTGCTGGTGGACCATTAAATGATTTTGATCTGATATTTGGCCAGTTGTAATATACTCGTAATTGAGCCAGTGCTATTTCCTTTACTGGAATTGCAGTGAGAAAGTTAATACTAAATTCAGGAATAATTGAACTTACCGAGATCATCGTTATCTTTGGCGGAGTTGTATTAGTCACGATCTGTTGGAGTAATTCTGTCATTATTAGTACTTGTATCTTTAATACCGATACCTTCGTGATATAATTTAGTCATCATTGAAAACTCGAAATCAGATATAATTCCATCACTGAGACTCGCTGATAACAACGAGGATAACTTCAAGTATGCGACCGTCGCTGTATGTAATCTTATCATGTAATCGGATAATTTTTCATTTGTGCAGGTACATACTTTTTTGTGATGATATTAAGCCCACCTGCAATAGTTGTTGCTGCTGAAAATACAAATAGTTACAGCTACTGGTGCCATCATTGTCACCGCTGATAATATAACACCAGTTCAGCAACAACAGCGGATACTGAATAAACGATCACGTCCACGATAACTAATCGTCGTCGATATCTTTTTATTCTTACTGTATATTGTTCGACTCGATCTTTTAATGCTGCCTTCCATTCACGCGCTTGATTGTACCTGTATTGTGCACTATCCATATATTTTTATGCAGTAAATAACTGAGGTGTTCCAGCTACAAATTCAAAACACCACCAGTAAAATGTTGCGTTTAATGTCTTATCAGCTGCTTCCAAAATAAATTCCTCTTCGGTTCCGCTATTTAATATAACAGATACAACCCCGGAAAACTTATCAGTTGAATGGCGCCATGGAAACGTTGTAAATATTTCAAATTTTGCAGCATTGAACACAGACAGCCTGTACAGGCCAGCGACTGTTGCGGTATATTTGATAGTTTTATTTTGCTGCGACCATGTTGCAAATCCAGATGATACTGTGTATACGATGTTTTTGATATGTCCGGGAGTTATTCCGGCTGGAATTTTAATCAGACTGGTTTTGTTAACGATATCAGGAATCCCCGCTACGATGTTTTGCTGTGTTTGTTCGATCGTGTCAATGTTGGTCTTGATATCTTGCTGTGTTTGTTTGATCGTGTCAGTGTTGGTTTTGATATCAGAAAGTTTTATGACAACAGTTTGCGGAGAACCAAAACAATCTTCAGCGGTTGTTTGATGGTTTCTGCGAAATCTTGAAAATGTACCTACGTGAACGTCATACTCAGCCCGTAACGTGGATAATTTATCATCTACGGTACCATAGCTAATGTCAACATACTTTTTCGTTGCAGCATCTTCACCGGAGGTTGGATCTCTTAAAACTACTATTTTATTTCCGTTCATTTTGAGTTCACCCGTCATTGTGTCGCCGCTGTTTTTCAAGCGATTATCAACACTTTTTGCAATTTCATCTCTGATGGTTGTAAACGATATACTTGAATCCTTGATTTTGCCGCTGTCAGTAAACACAGGAATATTATCCGTAACTGCACCGAGTACTCGTCGAACTATATCATTCCCTCTGATGTTGCTCGTTTTTAGTTTTCCGTATCGATCCTGAAAAATGACAACCTCATCTGAGTCAACTCCAGCCAGGCTCATGATCTCAGCGAGTTCATCTTTAGTTGCGTACTTCGACCGATCAACGTCGCCAGACTTTTTCTTAACGCGTGAAGAAGTTCTTCCGTAAATATCAACCATTATATTTTAAGATCTGTTTACAACGAATCGGTTACTTGTATAATCATGCACGACTTTATGTGACGGTTTGGATGATTTTGATATAGCGTTAAGTACATTAATTACTTCACGGCCACATATTGGCGGATCTGTCATTGTTTGTGTGGGTAGCGTTGAATACCAAACTTTGGAACCAGAGGTTCTTGCGTGGAGTGGTGCAACATACTTGATAAATTCAACAGGTGGATCTAACCCGTATGAATCAAAATAAACGATTATACGTGGATTAACCGCGTATGATACCCAGTGAGTACCTGGTCCTGAATTAGAGTCGAGATTAATAATACCTGTTTCGAGTTTGCTTGGTTGTTTTGGTAATTGATCTCGCATAAAAAACACCTCTAAAGTTTTTTTATTTTTAATTTTTTAGCAACATAATTAAATCAAAATTTGATGCTGGAGCATCTAACGAAGTGATCCTGGGAGCCTCAGACCTCTTCCCCAACGAGATCCCGGTAATATTAGGCCGCGTCCCTTCTTTTTGTATCCATTACCTGTTGCTTTCTTTAGAGCCATTCCAGCAGCTGTTCTAACAGCACCTAACGCGCTGCTTTTGCTACGGCTGGAGCAGCAGCAACTATTAACGCTGGAATAGTCGCAAGAAGTGGAAATATACCACCCGTTTTAACCATGTCTTTGATGGCGCTCGGAGAAAGATATAATTGAACTCCGGTTTTTGATTCTAGGGCTTTATTGAAATGTTTATTCTGATTATTTGTCAACGATAATTTGTTTGGACCACCACCCATCTCATCTCGTTTTAGTGATATTTTAGTTCCGCATTTGCTGGTGGTTTTTGATTGAAGCATTTTGACCTGACCGGGAGTCAGAGTAACATTAACATGACTATACGACATTTTTATATAAATAATATTTTTCTGAATAATTAAAGATTTTTCACTGGTGCATCAACGACTCTCATTCGACCACTACCGCCTTCAAGTAACATGGCTTTATCGTTGAGTATGACCGCGATTGCTCTGTAGAAGGCACCACCACCTGGTGGGTTAGTAACACGAGCTCGAAAGTGTACATCAACGACAGATTGCTTAGATAAATCAAGATGCTCCAGCGAAAAATAATAAATCGGATATAGACCTGTAAAATCTAATTGTGATATTTGCAAACCAGCATCTATATTTTGATCACGTCCCATGAATGACATTAAACGATGATATGCAAGCGCTACATGATTTTGATCAAATTTAACAATATATCTTCAGTTGGTTCTTGATGTCCATTTATTCGCAAGGAAACTTCATTAACTCCAAGATTGTCAAATATCATATGTGAATGTTCTTGATTATTCATCCGGTCATTATTTCGCAACGCAATACAAATATGTCGTGGTGAAGAAATACCCTGTTGTGATGATATATGCCATGTAAATAAACCATTAACATTACTTTGAATAGCATCTGTGGTTACTGTCAACCATGATAGCAATGATTTACCGCCTGAATCCATACAAGAAAGTAATTTTTTTCCTCAGTAATTGATGGAGTCATTACTGGCATCCATAATGAAAGTTTTGATATATTTACTTTATCATCAGCAACACCAGCACCTCGCCAGATTGCATCATTATCAACACCTTTTCTTACGAGCACAATTGTGTGTTTAGCTCCAAAGATGACCTTTCTAACATTTCTGCAAAATCCAAAGATGTGAGATCATGGAATTGCACATGAAAAATTTCTATGATCTCCCGACAACGCTGCTCGGCGTGTTGCAAACCCTAAGTTGTAAGTCGCATTAACACTTTTTATAATATCAAAATCAGCACCTGGTCTGTCTGCGTGTTCAAAATCAACTGGTTGTGGATCAACTGCAGTATTTCGTGGTGCCAGTAACTTAGTATATTGAACATGATCAGCGTAGTTAGTAATATCCTTTGCAAACATCATTGTTGGACCGGCTGATCTTGTGTAATCATCAGAATATCTCGCTAGACCAATCATTGTTGTAGCAACATCAACATCCTTCTGAATTGATTCAATATTTTTTCCATCAATCATGTATGTGGCGCTATCAAACAACGCCATAAGTCCGTTGTTGACAAAACCAACACGCAAATTAGCAGCATATGGCGTATTAGCTACAACAATCGTTACAAGTCTACCTTCTACTTCAATAAACGCCTCAGCGGGCAAGAAATATCTACTTGTATCGTGAACCTGTAATTCGATTCTCCCCCGCTGATTTGGTTGTCTTGCGTCATAGGAATAAAATTGATAATCACGTACAGATTCATACTTAAGGACAGGTGCCTCCATATCAAATGCTGTGTCTGTTTCACGCTTGAACATTTTTATTATAATTACCATTTTTCCAAATTATAATCTAAATCATCGTCGAAGAAGACCGCTTCCTGCTATTAAATTTGCTGTTATATTTTTTCTGCTTCTTCAGATAATTCCGCTAGTTTTTTACTTGCAGCCTGATTGGGTCCTTAATCTGCTAACGCCGCTAGTTTTTGATTTGCAGCCTGATTTATTATTTTACTTACGTCTGCGGGCATCACCTCAGTACTTGGTAATTTTACCGGTTGTTGTTTTCGTCGCAATAATCGTGCTAGTCTACCTTTGATCGCCGAGAACGCATTACCAGCAACATTGACAATTGCTCCAGGAGCTTTATCACGAACAATATCAATAGCTTTCATCGATAATTGTTTTGCAACAGGTACTGCTTTTGGAGCTATCCTTGTAAATAATCCCTGAATAACATCACCATGTCCATCTCCGTAAGTAGCTCTGTAGAGTGGTAATCGTGAGTTTACCGCTCTGACCTGTACAGGTTTACGATGATTATTATGTATGATCATCTTTTTTAATTTACCATTTATTTAACAACTAGTCATCAACAAGTTCATCGATAAGTTCTCGGTAAACGCCGATATCCATGATACCACCCTGAAATAATCGCCGGCAAATATCAGATGCTTCATTAATTATTTCTGATGAATTATTTCCGGCACGTTTTCCTCCTATGAGAACTTCTAACCGTGACACATCATTAATGATATTATCAGGACAAACAAAATCATCTCCCAGACCACTGCCAGTAGCTCCTTCTTCTGTTGTCTCTGTGTCTTTTTTAAATAAGGATCTTCTTGCTCTTTTAAGATACTTCTCTTTAAGTTTCGATGAAAAAGACTGTTGTTGTTCTATTTGTCGCAGAGGTGGAGAAGATTGTTGTTGTTCTATTTGCTGCAGAGGTGGAGGAAGTTGATACTGGGCGAGGTGTTCTTGTTTTAGTTGTTTCAGTCTCTCTCTATAAAGTCTTGTTACTTCTTCATTAATAATTTCATATTCTTGACCTCTAGCTTGTTTTTTGTTGTAATATACGCGTTATATCCATCTAACAAGATTATCATCATTTACTTTTTCATGACGGGGGTTTAAAATATCAGACTTATTAAACATACTATTTAATATTACTTCTAGTAATTGTTCTCTTTTAGTATTTCTAACATCTTCGACAAAACCTTTCCTAAATTTTGCAATCAATACTACGTTTTTTTCTACTAGTTCGGGTTCAGGTGTAAGTTCTTCTCTCACGTCGGCGACTTCAGTACGAAGTTTTCCAATACTTTCAAGAATTTCCTCAACACAAGGTGGAGGTTGGGCCGCAGCTATATCAATTGGAAGATCTCGTAAAATCTTCTTTGTTTGTTTAGTTCTTCTTGCTATTTTTTCGGTTTGTTCTCTGTTTGTTTTGATACCGGAAGAAGATCTTTGATGACTGTTGTAACTTTCTCAGTAGCTGCAGTGACGGGCTTAAACAGTTTTTTAGTATCTTCTTCGTACTCAACTTGTGCTTCTTGCTGCGCTTGTAGATTTTTCTAAATGAATCTCGCACGGGAAGAAATTTTTTAATTGCTTCTAGTCTCTCTCGTGCTATTCTTGCAGTATGAGATTCTGGATGTACCATTATTTTTAATATAACAATTTTTTAATTAATGGCAGCAGAGAGGGCTAGTCTACAATTCTGTTTGGGACAAACAATAATCGTAGACGTGGTATTGACCTCTATGAAGGGTCACTATTTTTTGTTGTTTAAAAACAAGGGTGACCCTTCCCTAAAGTGGTCTGATCGCCCTCTCTGCTGCTCTTGGATTATGACGTCTGCACTGACAAAAACGCTAGCGGAAACATGCAACATGGAGAAACGTACTTATTTACAAATCCGCGAAGCCCGATGTACTAAAGTTTACATGACACAGGGGTCAAAACAGCTGTAGCGATTTATTCTGACAGACTTTTAGTATCGATGTTTGATAGAGCGCGTGTCTTCAACTGTAACACAAACTCCGCCTAATAAATCACTCTGTGGGAACAATGAAAATGTCAAACATAACGGAAAACAGATAAACACAAGTTTATGTTTTAAAGATTGCATTTATTGGTAAATTAGGCTACTTTATTATATAAAACAAAATTACATCGTAAGCTTTCAAGTATAGAGATTGAACACAGACTGGTCTAACATTTACAGCTTTGTTTTACAAGGAAATATATGAATCATAATTAAGTTTATAAAGCAAGATAAGCCGAAGGGTTTCAGACGATTTTAACCTACAACTTTCATGTGCTGGTGACGACGTTTGTTCACTAAAGTTAATTACATACATTTTTCTTAAACAATTCCCTTATGTTTAGGTAACATCACTGCAACTCTTTGATAGGTGTAATTACACAGTGCAAATTTCCTTGTTGAGATATAATTTTCAGATTCACTTGACGTTTTAAAATATATTTTGCCAGTAGCTCGTTCTGTAGCAATGCAACATTGTATACATTTTTACACGTACGCTTTGGAGAGAAAAAAAGGCTTACACTTTCATATCCGTAATTGACAGGCAAGCTACTTACGAACCATATATTCATTCCGTTTAGAAATTCCAGCAGTAAATTGCGCAAATTTAATTGGGACATATATGTTTCAAACAAAATAAAAAATAAAAATTTGCTGGAATTGTTCCATCTATGTAAGCTTTATAACTGAGGCAACTGTTCTTACCGCAAATTATAATCTGTCCATGTATACATATACAATTTGGCAATATATTGAACAGTACTAGATACAAAACTTCGACTTTATAATTAAAATTGGAGTTTAAAATAAAATATGTCTAAATTTAGGTAAAAAAAGCTTCACGTGAAGCAGGGACGGAAATTTAAAAGCAAGCGAACACATTTTTTCATTTGCTTCGTCACCTGAACGTGAATGTGTAATGTCCTTCACATAACTTAGAAATTACAGGTCATGATGAAAGTTGATACCATTGATACTACGATGTATATTATCTCGTCATGCCATTTATCTCGTATGCCATTTATCTCGTATGCCATTTATATCATCATGCCATTTATCGCGTCATGCCTTTTACTGTGGTATTCGAGTGTATACTAAAATCACATCTTCTTACTGAGTCATATCTTTGTAATGTATACTGAGTAATATACTGAGTAATGCCTTTGAAAGGATGCTTACATACATACATACATACATACATACATACATACATACGCACGCACGCACACACACACACAAACACACACATACATACATACATACATACATACATACATACATACATACATACATACATACATACATACATACATACATATTGAATTTTTGACACCAAAGGTTTCCAGCAACTCAAGAAGTTTAGGGTATTTGGGGTTGTATTTGTGCGTCTGTATGCCGTATTGATGATCATGCTGCAAATATCACTATATGCTATAAAACACTTTGTTCATTCCGACTTACCGTATGTCTGGTATTTCCTTTCTTTGTCAGTCTCGAGTAAAGAGTTACTTTATATGGTATCACGGTACCAATTGTTTTTCCATATACCTCAATGCTAATGTTTTGTGAAATAAATATACTTTCTGTCCTACTTGGGCATGCATGTCACACGCTGTCCTATAGAACAATGCTAGATTGTCAATTTGACAATGACATAACCAGGTACTCCATTGCATTTAAGAGAGATAACTCTACTGGAACTAGACAGGGGTAAGAGTTATCTAGTCACAACAAGCACATTTTCAGTCATGTGTACCATATTTTAAAAAAATCATAAAAAATACAAAATATGATCTAGATAGAAATTAACACAAACTCACATGTTGCCAAGAGGCTCAACTTTTTTTTAAGCCAAACAGAAAGTACAAGTCTTACATAATGCACCAATCACAGCTAGTTTTGTTCTTTAATTCTGAATACAATGTTCCATACACCTTAAGCTCCGCCCACCTGGACTTGCGCAATTGGTACCGTTATACCTATAGCAAACCTTAATTTTTCCAATAATCTGTGAAATAGTTCGGGACTGTATAAGTAACAAATATACTTAGTCTCACTTGTGAAAAACAATTTGATGAGGTACTAACCTATGTCTTATATGAATGTGTATAGAAATGTCATTGAGCTGTTTGAACTATTGTTTTCATACTTTTGCTTCACCATCAAAATCATCTTTTGAAATAAAATGAATTCTTTCAACTATGAGTTGTATCTTATTCATATCAGCAATTATTGAACTTCACATAGGTGATATGGGATAAATCACATTATATCATATTATGTAATAACTAGGTCAAAGGTCAATGTACCAAATAGTATGCACCTGTCCTACTTCAAAATGTACAATTCACCTAAAAGAAAGGAATTTATATTTGTTTGGTAGGTGCAGAACTTAACATCAGAGACAGGTGGACATGGCCCAATCTTATTATAAAGTATAAGCTTTGACCACTTTACACTATCTACAGATACAAGAGGTCACTAACCACCAGTCCTCACACAAAGGTCCACCTACCCATCCTCTTTGTAACACAAATAGTAAGCTTTCCTCCTTTGTAATGTGAATAAAATTGTTTCAATAAGCCAGTCAGTCACCAAATATAGTAAATCGCAGCTTCTAAGTGGTTATGTTTGGATTGGGAGGTGAAATTAGGGGAGTAAAATACAGAAAAATGCCAAATATAAACACTAAGTATAGCACATCAAATGGAGTTAAAAACAGGAGGAAAGTGTTTATCTAAAAGGGAGAGGTAGCTTATGATAAAGGAATTAAAAGTGGCAAAATCAGCAATGCGAAAAATGAGAAGTGAAAGTTTGATGACCTTACCTTGGACAAATATATGGGGCAGGGCCCAACAGGTCCAAGGACAGCCCAAAGGCAACTGTGCTATAACATCCCTTACAGGACCCAAATTTCAAGTGAAGTTGTGTTCATTTCCATCTAATATAAAAGGGTGAATAATTTAGATAATATAGATACATATAAAGTATATTTCTTCTAAATAAGAATTTAATAATAATTGGCATAAGATAGAGAGAAACTTATCTCAGAGCCAAGCAGAACATACCTTATCAGTTTTTAAACTTGTAAACTTTACTGTGAGAAATTATCAAATTGCTTCTACTTACATTTGCATCAAGATTGAGGGCTAATATAATACTTCACAAATCTTCTCTTTATTTTCATAATCAGTCACTAAAAATGTGAGATTTTATTTCCTTGAAATGTTATGACTGGTGTAAGGGAGATAACTGAATGATATACATAAGGTGTGGTAACCTTGAATACATTATCCATGTAATATAGATGAGTTCATCAACAACCTGTATTAACTTCATTGCAATTAAATTATCTCAAAATACATTACTGACAAAGTGAGAACCTAACATTTAGACTCCTATGTTTAGTGGAGACCTCAAGAGTCATGTAATTTTAATTTCTAAGATGACGCAGCTCTTTCATATCACATAGTTCATATTTTCTACAATGCCGGCATGTAGAGTGCAGCCTTCCATAACCATGCAGATATCATCTCATGCCAATTTGGATTCTTGCGATGGGATGCAAAGTTTCAAGAACAGTGTGGATTTGAATGGAATGAATACGCACTTTGTGACTAAAATGGTTATCATTCTGTAATGTTGGACCAAACATGGAAATTCCACAGGAGCAGCTTGACAGAAAGAAATAGGATTAATTGAAAGTCAATAGTAGATTATAATTGGGCTTATACAAGTGCCAATGGGAAATGCTGACTTAAGGAAACTGTTCTTGTTTGTTGGTATTCACTGCTACTTCAACAAAAGGGAATGCAAGAGAACTGAACTAACTACATGAACAATTTCAAAGCAGGAGAGTGTAAAAAAAAGAAGGGACAATTAGAGCAGGACAATTCAAATCAAAATGGGAAGGAATACCAAATCCTTAATAAATTACCTAAAAATTACTCATGCCAGAACATCCCACATGGTACAAGTGATCTATCTACAAGTGTACTTAGAATGTTCTCTATCCTGGTTTATGGCATGCCTTACAAGAACAAGATAGTTGTTTTTGTACACATGATTTTTCATCTTTTGCAGGTACAATAGCCAATATTTGGCCAAAATCAACTATATTATGTTTACATAACTTATTTTGTTGCATGCATTCCAATCTAGGAGGTAACAGCACATACATAAAGGCATCAGGTAACACAAGTCTATATCTATCATAGCTATAGTTATCAAAAGTCCCCATCCAAAGCCATCTTGTGCTATTTTCTAAAGATTTCATACATTTTGTTCTTAAAGAACTTTCAATATTTGACCAAAAGTGTTCAGCATACATTTGTTTTCCTACATCAAACTAGTATAGTTCATAAATGCCGCCCACATGTATGCGTTTCTATGGAAACACTGTGAGGCTATTCTTTCCTTTAGGTATCACGGTACCAATTGTTTTTCCATATACCTCAATGCTAATGTTTTGTGAAATAAATATACTTTCTGTCCTACTTGGGCATGCATGTCACACGCTGTCCTATAGAACAATGCTAGATTGTCAATTTGACAATGACATAACCAGGTACTCCATTGCATTTAAGAGAGATAACTCTACTGGAACTAGACAGGGGTAAGAGTTATCTAGTCACAACAAGCACATTTTCAGTCATGTGTACCATATTTTAAAAAAATCATAAAAAATACAAAATATGATCTAGATAGAAATTAACACAAACTCACATGTTGCCAAGAGGCTCAACTTTTTTTTAAGCCAAACAGAAAGTACAAGTCTTACATAATGCACCAATCACAGCTAGTTTTGTTCTTTAATTCTGAATACAATGTTCCATACACCTTAAGCTCCGCCCACCTGGACTTGCGCAATTGGTACCGTTATACCATATAGAGTCAACCGTAATCCCCCGACCTCTTTGGTTAAGGGTTTGATGATGATGATGATGATCATCATCATCGTCATCATCATCATTGTTATTCTCTCCAAAGAATTTTTTCCCGTCGCAAATTAAAAATCAGTAAGCTTTTACTTTTAAACAGACGAATATTTTCCATGGTGGTTAATCATTTCCGTCAAAGTGGCATTGGTCTGTTTTTGTCAACATAATTCCTGCACCGATTGCGAGGTGATTATCATACTTGATATAATGTTTTAATAATAATAATAATAATAATAATAATAATAATAATAATAATAATAATAATAATTTAACGATGATAACGTAATTGGCCGTGAAAGACCCATCTGCCACGTGGTCATCAATTTGTTTAACTTGTTAAAAAAGACAATTATACTCTAGCATAATCGCACACGTACTCACAGATTTAAAATGAATTTATATGTTTAACTATACTGGTCAACATCTACGTAAATGAACAATATACTATACACAGGTATACACATTTTAAATATCCGAAGTCGTATATACATAGTCCGATCAATCAACAAACCAACCCCAACCCTATGATGTGTGTTCATACGATGGACAATATCTAAACTGCCAATCAATATCATCATGGGGGAGGGGCTGATTTATCGGCCTAGTATATACATACATCGAATAAAAACATGGACATATTATTTATGGATACAATGATAAAGTTTTCTATTGGGGGGCTTTAATATGCCATTCCAGCCGATCAAGAAAAAATTTATTAATTTTTCTTTTTTTTTTTTAAAGAAGCAAAGCAATTTGAATTGCGCATTATCAGAGATAAGGAATTCCGTACGGTAGGCACTGATACAGTGAAGAACCATCATAATTGTTGGTTTTCGAGCATCGAATCTGGAGATCGTTGTTAGTTGTTGCTCGGAGATTACGCTAAGTATTTGATGATCTTAGTTCAATTAGATTAGAGATATGGTTCCTGTAAAATTAAGAAGGCGTTTTTGTATAGGTAATCATTGTATATGTGAAAACAAATCATGATAAGGAGTTATAATATTTAGTTTCAGAACTATTCGGGAAGCCCTTTTCTGGAGGTTGTCAGTTCTGGATAGATTATAATTGGATGCGTTTTCCCATATAGTATAGCCGTATTCTATCAGTGGTGGCATATATCCCTGAAAATAAAGTTCAAATGACTGTGGAGGTAGAAATTAAACAGTAATTTTAAGAGTAACTCTTTTGACTACTATTACACATATATGAGTCATACGTGTAATCCATTTCAGATGTAATTAATGAATTGTTGCATCTAGGTCACATACTGTAAGAAGTGGTACAGTGCATCAGTCCGCAAATTTTAGCGTACTACTGTTAACCTTATCTCCATAATTATTCCATTCTACATGTTCACAAAGAAAATAAGCTATTCTGGGGTGTACACCTCGACAAGAAAATGATAGTCGAGGGGTTAAATTATCTACCTCTCTTCTTCTATTGCCAAATTAGATTGGTTTTATGGGGGGGTTGGGGATTTCAATTTTACTTGTGGCATAGCTCTGTGGTATCTAAGCTCCGTACCTCATCCAATCCGTAGGTTCCCTGTGTCACTATTATAGAGAGAGAGAATCAAAAACGAAAAAGAGACATAATTTACAGTTTTTTTGATTGGGGCGGTGAAGTTATTTGTTAGTTTCGTTTTAGAGAGATACCAGAGGTGTATTATATATGTTGTTTTGTGTACAATAATATAAGTTATTATTATATTAACTGCAGACCAAAGGTTGAGGCCCAGCCCACGCACTGGCTAGAACCGCCCCCTAACCGGGCAAGATAACAGGCCTTTTCCTTCCGCAGCTTTTTTGATCCAGTACATGCAATTTTCTTTATATCTAAGTATATTAAAATATATTTATTAGATTTAACAGTTATTTTGGAACTTATCCGGAGACCCCCTTCTCACACACATCCCCCACCCCGTTAGGGGTACGCCCTGGCCCACGCACTGTTATTGTTGTTATCGTATTTTTCCCAATTTCCCATATAAATATAGCAAGCGAAAACGACAAAAACCTCCAGGGATTAATGTGTTAATAAAGTTAGTACAATCAACTGCATGTTGGAGCATTTTTATTTCTTGACTTAAATTAGGGATCCGTATCCCTTCTATTTCTGGATTATTTCTTATTTTGTTGCTGAATATTTCAATTGCTATTACATATAATAGCGTTGATAGTGGGCACTCTTCCTCACTGACCTTTGTATTCAAAATTCATCTGTAACAGCTCCATTTATCTGTCGTATTGAGGTTATTCCATTATACAGGATTTAGTTCCACTTCCGAAAATCATCTCCGAAAGCAAATCATTCCACTTACGTTTTGCATATAGTTACATTCTAACCTGTCTAAGGTTTTCTATTGGTCAACGAGTACCATGGCACACTTTTGTCCTATTTTGATTATATAGTCCATTTATGTTTTATATTGAAAATATTATTTAGGATGTCTCTCCCTCTTCTCCGCAAATCTGGTTTTCATTAACTATTCTTCCCAGTTATATTTTCACTCTGTTAGATTGTATCCGACTAAGAATTTTGCAATCATTGTTTAGTTGTGTTATTGGTCTCCAGTTTTTCAGTTCTTCTCTGTTGCCTTTTCCTATATAAAATATTGTGATTATTCCTTCTTTCATTGTTATAGTCATTACTCCCTCTATACAAATATTGTTATGCAGTGATTCCAGAATCGGTGCCAACTCAACTTGGAATTTTTGGGTATAATTCCGAAGTGAGTCTATATTTCCCTGGTGATTTCCCTTTAGCCAGAGAACATACAGTTTTTATTATTTCTTCACTCGTCGCACTTGTCCTTGTTTTCTGACGATATCATATCACACTGGGATTATTTTTTATATTCAACTATATCATTATTATTTATATTTTGCATGGTATATACTTCTTGGTAGTATCTATGGATATAATTCATGATTTCTTTCTGTTGTTTGTAATTTTATCTCTCCCTCCATAATAGTTTATGCTTTCCTCCGTCTCCTTTTCTTAATTCCTCTATTTTATATAAGCCTTCTGTCTTTTTATATAGATTGGTAAATTTTCCTGCCCTTATGGTTTTTCTTTAAGTTTTGTCCTCTAAAATTTAGTCTTTTTAACACTCTTTGTTTTTCTTCTATTGTTTCAGTATATTCTAGTTTCCTTTTCAGATCTTCTTTTCAATTTTTTAATTTTTCGTTTTCTTATTTTTATGAACCGTATCAAAAGATTTTTAATTTTCTTTTTTGTGTGTCCCATTCTTGTATTATGTCCTTGTTCCTTTACTCCAAAAACGATTTAAACGCCTAATAATTTCTATGGTCAGATACATTTTACTTATTGATTATATATTTTTTATACGCCGTATTTCCATATCCGAATGTATATTCAGTCCATAAAATGTTTAAAATCCTGTATATGTCTGTCAACTTGTGTTGTTTTATAAAGATTTTAATTTCCCCCATATTTTGTTTACCACTAGTTGTTAAATCTGAGGTTATATATATCATATCTTCTACCCAGTTAAAATCCCCCATTATGAAATTATCCATCGTAAAGTGTTCCAAATAAGTGCTTAAATTGTCATTAAAAGTCAGTTTTTTTTTTCTTTTTTGGAGTGAAATAAATATTGACTAAGTCCCAATTTTTAAATTTGACATGAATCATTCGTCCCCTAAAAAGTTCCCCCATCATTTGCTTTTTCCCATGTTACATCCCTCTTATTTTTATTACTAATACTCCTCCTCCTCTAAGATCATGACGGTTTTCATTGATAATTTCGTTGTCTCTCTAGTCTAGCTTTCATTTCGGGTGTAATTCCATTGCTTGTCTCTTCTTGTATACAAGTAACATCATATTCCTTTATATCCATTCATACATTTTTAATTTATCTTCATTTATCCTATTTACATTTATATATGCAATGCGTAAGTTTTTATACCTCCATGTTGCATACTTTAAGTTAGCCGATTATGTTATTTTTCTTTCATTAATAATAAATCTCTAAATTTTAGTTTATTGTTTTTTCTTATAAATTATGTATTATTTTCGCTCTGGCCGCTCTCTGCTTCAGCTTGTCTTTTTGACAGTATTTCATTTATTTCTTTACTGTCAGTTTTTTGGTGTCCAGTCTATTGGTTGGTATGCCCCATTTGTTCCCGTTTTGTCTCCGCTTACGTCCGTTTCCATTCATGTGTCATTTTCCCAGTCAGTTGTCTCAGCTAAATGTGAGTCATTTTGAGTCCGTTAATCGTGAGTTGTCCGATTCATTTGTATTTATTGTTTAATTTTGTTTAAATTGATGTGTGGGTATTACTGTCTATGGTGGGTCTTTTCCCCTTCTTTTAGAGCTTCCCCCCATGCAATTATTCTCCTGATAGAGAATTCGTCCGTTTCCTCTATTTGTAGGCAGCGGCTGAGGTTAGGGACTTCATATCTCTCAGGTCTACAAGCCCCCTCCCCCTCGTCAGGCATTTCTTCTTCTACCTCTAATGAGGAAATTCCTTCCGGTACCATCAACTTCTACAACATTAGAACCTATTAGTTTCAATGTGCTTTTGTTTTTCTCTTCCATTTTTGGGGGTGAGGTTTTGGGGCTTTTGAAGTTTTCCCACTCTAGATATTTGCTAGTATTGGGTTCTGTTTCCAAAATCGCAGAATCATTATTGATGCTCGGCGCTTGGATGTTATACGCCACTTTCCCTGTGGGGATTTAAGGGCTGTCATAAATTGTGTTAACTGCTGGATTTTGCAAAACCATGTTTTGAGTTTCGATATTTTGCAATTCTTCTCTTAGTTCTAATGCTACGTTTCTTTTCTGTTGTTCTTTACAATGTTTGCGTACATCTTGGGTGCTGATGAATTTTTGCACTCTTTCGGATTATAGCCTGATTGTTTTTATATTTTTTTGGGGGGGTATTTTGGACATATCCGGTCTGCTTCGCAACCTCTGTACCATGTTTCCAGCAGAAATCCCATGGTGTAGAAAAAGGTTGGAATTTTTTGAGCGTCTTCTTTAACTATGGTTAGGATTTTAATTCCTGTCTGCACCATTTGAAATCCCCATACTCTTGCTACTCTACGACCTCTTACTTTAATTTTGAGGTTTCTCCAGTTTACTTACTATTATATCATTTCCACTCTTTATAGGGAGGCGAGATACAGAGATGTCTTTCACGTTCGCCTTTACCTCCCGTAATATTGGAGGTGCTCCTGAATTTTTGGCTGTACATCCCTTAATTTCTGAATTTTTTTATTTGGAATTTTTGGATTTTTGATTTTCTTAATTTCTGAAATTTTGCCTCTATAGCCATTAATTTTGCCTGTATAGCCCTTAATTTTGGCTGTATATAACCTTAATTTCCATTTCTATGACATCTAGCAAGGGCACGTTGTAGTTTTCCGGGAAGAGAATAAATATATTTCTCCCCTGCCCCGTTTTGCAATCCTGCAAAGTTATTGGTGTTAATTCACTTGATTTAGAGTGCTCTTAGGATGTCAGCTTGTCTGGGGCACTCATTTATATCCCCAAAATCTATCTGCTGACAACTCTGGGAGTGATATGCGACCAGCATTTGGTGGTCCCATCCCCCTTCTTACTTTGTCTCAAAGAAGTTCCCCAGCTGTGTCCCTTTGTATGGGGATGGTTGATTTGGTATTTCTAAGTACATCTCACTTTGTCTACCTGAGTATATAAAAAAATTCGAAAATTATTTGATGAGTTCTTCTCACAGGTGTAGTGTCACAACAGAAACATATGTCAAAGCAGTGATTCAAGATCTACTGCAATGTTGTAAGTGACATACACTTAAGTCCCCACAAATGAAATGAACAATTTAAAGACAAAAATAGGAACACAGAAAGGAAAACTTGGAAAACAAAGGTAACAAAAAAAGAAAAACGGTGTAAAGTCAAGGAAAAAGGTAGGTTTATCTAGGTTTTGTACTTTACCAATTCTTTCTTTTGTTTGAATGGTGGGTGGGGTAGGGGCACCAGACAGATGCCCCCAATTAAATACAATAGAAAAGTACTCATGTGTTCGTGCTGCCCCCTTAGGTGTATGTTTGTATTAGTTACTTGTTGTGGACTTTCCGGCAGTTTGTTCCATGTGTGCCGTTACAAATAAAAATCGGAAGACTTTACTTCTCAAGAATTAGAAAATAATTTTCGTTGGCAAAATCCTGATTGTTTCTTTTGGCGCAGTCTAAATTAAAAGAAGCCACTAACGATTCGTTCATTGTACAAACGGTCCCTAACGAGACCATAAATGAGTGGAGTGGGACAAAGCTGGATGAAAACCTTGAACTTAAACCAAGTGACCTATAATTACCTGGTTCGTTATAATATTATATTTATACATTCCATGGGATTTTTCTACCGTGTTAAACGACACCAATGATAAAAAGTTGAAATAGCTTGTACATGCGAGATAGTGCATTTGGGTTTTACGTTTGTTAAAGCTATTTGATCTGAAAGGAATTTATAAAAAAAATCAAATAGAGTATAAGTATAATGAAATCCCGATCAGCGTGTGATGTCAATAGATGAATGTTCTAAAGCACGAATACAACACGAGGTATTTCACATCTGGACAAAAGATATAATCTTAACATCACGGAATCAGATAATCAAACTTATATTTTATTATAAATATTTGCTTCTTTTCAAGACATCCAAAATATTGTTTAGTATCGTTAGGTGTAATGGAACCCCTGGTGGAGGGAGTCGCTCTGGCCACCCATACCCAACCCTACACAAACTGAGATATGTCTCTGTTACCGCTTTGGTTTGCAGTTAAACCTATCATTAGGACCATTTTTAAGTTATAAAATATGTGAAAGCCCCACCCCCACTCTCAGGTTTTGCTTGTCAGTCAGCATGACATTTTTACCTCAATGGATCTCTCTCTCTCTCTCTCTCTCTCTCTCTCTCTCTCTCTGAATCATGTCATATAACGGTATATCTGCACCTATGATGGTAAAACTGACCGACACAACTGGTTTCGGATAGAGCCACTGCCAAATCCTGCACAGAACATATACCAGTATTCAGCTTCGATCAGAAAACATCTAATTCGATTCGGGAGACAATGGCCCACCTGCCTCTAGAACACTGGAAATATTGTATTGTCAGAGAAAGGTATAGATACATGGATCACAGTGCATAGGAAAATATATTATTTATAAAAGTACTAAAATAAGGGGAAAATATTAAATTATGTATACCGTTTATTTTCATTACAAATTTACAAGGGTGTCGTCAGCTGTATACAAATAAAGTTTTCGATGTTTTGCTGTCAAAGATGCCAAGTGAGAAATAAATACATGCAAACGTCATATTTTTACAAACGTTGTAACAGTTACGGCTTTTCAGTACAGTAAATCCATGAATTAGCTATTACACGGTTATAACCATTGTAGCTCGTCTCCTAGGCAAAAGCGTAGCTATCGCAAATTATTTTATATGCTATCGATACGCTTGTAAAATTATAGGGCCTTTTAAGGTGGCGCTCTACAATCTCCTACTTGGATAGGGCTAGAATTTGAAGGAAAAGAGTTTCTCATATTTTACTAACTGGTTATACTTGTTATTTAAAAGACCTTGTATATCTTAGGTATTGTTAAAACAATTTTACTTTGGTGTATGATTGATGGTTGGAATTTTCTTTATTTTGGTGTATGATTGATGGGTGTGATTTGATTATAGTGCATATAACTTGATCTTACTTCAGATGCGCACCTATCGAAAAACTATTAGCTCCGCTTGTTCATTTTGACTTCCTAGACTGTCAAAGGTAAAATATATGTATCTGGTAGTTTATTCGTTGAAATTGTGTTATTTAGTCTGGCAAAATTCTTTTTCCTAATTTAATAACTGTTAATGATTGTGTAATGTAAACTGAGGCTGATTTTTAGAGCATGTGAGATCGGTCAGTTTGGTTAGTTGCGTACTTAGATCATGCGCAGAATATTCAAGGAAATTTTAGCTGCAATACAAGAAAGTAACATAGAAGTATTCCAGCATTCTCTCCATTGTACATGGTGCAAATGCACACAGCTTCACCTTACACTCCTTAGAAGTTCAATATATATCTTGAGCACCCCTATCAAGACCATTAGATTTTTTAATGAAATTATTCCTATAATTTATTCTAAGGCCATTTCACAAAAGTTTTACCTATCCTCATTAGATACAATTCTGTATAAGAACGGTCATTTCACAATAACCGACCAATCCTCATTACATAAAACTCTCTGTAAGAACGACCATTTAACTACATTGACCCAGCTTCCTTAGAACTAACTCTGATGCAGTTTTCCAGATAGTTACTAGGATTTCCAAGACATACAAGATCAGATCGAACTCTATAGAAGAAAAGTATTATCTTGTTATACATAGATTGTCTCACATTATTGACCTCTTCGTAATCAACTTTGTATTGTGTTGTCAGCGAAAGGCAATATTACACGGATCACAGTGCATAGGAAACAATATTATTTATAAAGCATTACAATAATTTTGAATAAATATTAACGAATATAAACAGAATATTAACGTTTAAAGTTATTGTTGTAACACTTTAACAAAAAGGACGTTATTTAGTGAATAATGTAGTAGACAAACGATTTATTTATGAACCTAATCATCATGGATTTTCAGAAACATCAAAACCCCATCATATTCTCTACACCGTTTGTTTCGGTATTAAAGTTTTCACAGGTATCATCATCTGTATAAATTGAAATGTTTGATACTTTGCAGCCAAAGCAATCAAGTGAAAAACAAGCTTTGTAAACGTCTTCTTTTTACCGTGAGTGTACCATCTACGGCTGTGCAGTGCAGTAACTTCAGGAATAAGCTGTCACACAGCCATACCCACTCTACTATATCCCCTCGACAAATAAGCAACTGTCACACAGCCATACCAGTAGTAAATACGGTCGATTCAGGGACAATGGGACTTATCATTAAAAACACCCCTGGGACGATATAGGGACTATGTAAATTTAACATGGAGAAAAATCGTGGGACTGTATAGGGACAATGGGACTTAACATGGGGAAATAGTTCCTGGGACTGTCTAGGGATAAGGGGAATTTAACATGGGGGAATAAATCGTGGGACTGTCTAGGGAGAAGGGGAAATTTGACATGGAAATAAATCGTGGGCCTGCATATGGACAAGGGGAAATTAACATGGGATTTACAAAAAATAAAATAAAAATAAAAAATAGGGTGGGCAATTGAAAGTCAAGGTCTTTTCGAGAGATAGGAGTGGCCCTCAAAAGGGCCTTTGGGTTTCTTCTTCTGCTTCTTCTTCTTATAACCCCTCCACTTCTTCCACCAAGTTCTCACTTTTTCCATTATTCCTTTCTTCTTCCTCTTTTCAGTTTCTGTTATCCAGTCAGGATGACCCATCTCTCTGAATTTCTGTTGGATCTTCATCCAGTTGTTATTCAATCTTTCAAACTCTTTCTTCTTCTTCTTATTCTCAACTTCCTTTCTCTCTTTGCTCAATTGTTCTTTTATCTTCATCACTTCTACTTTCATTACCTCTCTAATTAGTTCTTCTGCTTTTATCAACTGGTTAAAACCCCACTTTACGTACCACCAGTCAGTCCAATAAAAGCTATTTTCTAGGAAGCTCCTAACTTCTGTGACATGATCCAAGGCTTCCTTTAAAGTACCTACTCTCACGTAAGGTGGGTCAATGAATCCTCTGATTCTTTCTACTTCTTCCTCAATCATTCCCCCTATTAGATCTTTTGCTACGCCAAGACTCTTCACATTGTTCAGGCTACCTTCAAATCTTCCTTCCTTATTCAATCTATCTACTATATAAGTTCCATCCATGATCCAAACATAGCTATGTCTCAAATCGTTAAATAATTTTGTCACCTCCATCTTCTTTGTTTATTCCTTAGAATGGTGTGAACGACGAACTTTGTGGGTTCTTATAGTCAAAGTGCGGACGTGAAGAAAACATCCCCCTAAAACAAAATTTATATTACCTTGACCATCACTTAAAACGCGCGGACGTGAAGGAAAACATCTCCTACTTTTCTCATTTCATATTATCTACTATCCACATACGTGAAGCAGCAATAAACAAACCCCAAATTTACTATCCACACACGCAAAGCATTAAAATTAAACCCAAATCTACTATCCACACAAACCAACTTAAGCTCTTACAAAACCAAATAATCTACTATCCACACAAACGTACGTGAGCGCTTACAAACACAAACACATACACTCACATTAGGAAAAAAGAGTCGGTGTTTATATTAACACTACTCTGCATACACACATTGGCAAATATATTACTATTTCTTTTCTAAAGGTTTGGGTAGCCCTGAAAAGGGTTGTTTGTTTTGAACTCCATGGCACCCGGTTAATGATGGCACCTTCCCGGCCTAGCACCACACACACATCTGCTACTCCAATCTCCTTTCACTCTTTTTGGGGGGAGAGCAGAGGCGGAATGAGTGGCTTCAGAATCCTAATCTTCTGTCTCTGGGATTCTGAAATTTCCTTCTTGTGTCTTTGGTACAACCATTCCTCTCTCCTTTTCCTCCTCTTCTTTTTTTTTTCTCTTTCTCTCCTCTTCTTCTTTGTTTCTTCTCTCCTCCTCTTTCATCCTTCCCTCTTCTACGATGGCCTCCGCGGCCAGTTCATTTAGTATGAGCCTGGCATATTACAGGTGCACATGAAGTTCCAACAGTTTCGCTAGCCTTCTGCTCATTCTCTAGTGTTCATCAATCAACAAGGGTAGCTAGACTGCCGAGCGATTTTCAATTTATACTAAAAGCGCGGACGTGAAGGAAAACATCCCCTAAAACAAAATTTAGTTAGTTAGTTAGTTGGATTATAGTGGTTTTCGTTCTTTTGAACATGTACCACTTTTTTATTCACGCACTGCGTGATTTTTAATTACTCCTGGGGGAAGGAAACGGAGCCTCATCCCCCAGGCTTTTATGTACTCAAAGAGTACTTTTTAATTTAGCCACTCAGGTGTAGGACTAACTAGTCCTTAACAATCTGACTGAAAGGCTAATAGACATGAGTGGGAATAGTCACACCACACACTCGTGTTTCTTAGTTGGATTGAAATGCCCCAGGTGTCAAACCAAGCAGTATGTGATAGATCATGACGAAACAACGCGAGGACCTAAAAGAAACACTCACTGACTTTTTTATACTACCCATTACTATTCTAAAAAAATTTCACTAAACCAATAATATACTATCCACATACGCAAATCAGTCAAATCAAACCCTAAATCTACTATCCACGCACGTCAAACAGCAAAAAAAAAATTATCATAATCTACTATCGACACAAAGGTACTTGATCACTTACACTCACCCATACTCCCATATAAACATATGCAATCACACCAGAAAAGAGTGAGTGTTTATATTCACACTACTCTACAAACACACATCGACAAATCGATTGTTATGTCTTTCCTAGAGATTGGGGTATCCCTGAAAAGGGCTGTTTTTTGCTTGCGTGAAGTTGAAGCTAGGGCGATTTTTTAGTTTCTAAAAATGCGACGTCCTCTGACGATAGACTTTCTGGCGATAGGTCTGCTTCTTCGGAAAGAGAAGAAGAACTCTTTGGTATCGATACGACAATCGACAAAGCCTCTGTCAGGTTCAGGGTGCTGCTGTTGTTGTTGCTGTTGTTGTTGCTGTTGCTGCTGTCTCTGCTGTTTCTGAAGTCTGTACTTCTCTGTCCATTCTTCTTTCTCCCTGTTCATTTCTTCTCTGAAGAGCTCTTCTATCAGGTCTTCAGTGACTTTTAACATTCTCAGATTCTCTATCTCTTCAGGCTTCGGTATCAGACTGTGTCTGACCAAATGCAAATTCACGTAGGCTTCGTTTAGCTTAGCTAGTCTGGAGCGCATCTTCGTAGGAGGATGAGACGACAATGAATGGTTAAAATGGAAACTCCCCCGTTTTTTTAAAGTCAAAGCGCGGACGTGAAGGAAAGCATCCCAATACGGTTTTCGAGCCGGAACGTTCAATGAGTGTCATGAGAGAGACAGTAAGAAGTCAAAGAGCATGAATCAAGATTCCTATAGCCAAACAAAAGACAAAGGCATTTTTTTCAAAACACAACATTTTTTATTCAAAATCACATAACACTAACAAAAAACTATAACATTTTTAACAATAATCCAACAATATAACATCAAACATTTTTTTCAAATACCAAACATTTTTTTCAACTAACACATTATTTTGGACAGGGCTGACAACGTTATGAATGAAATTGTGATTTACACTGTTGGAAGGCATTATGCCATTGATGGACACTACGTTTCCTAGCTTGAGACAAAAGACCAGTATAATGGTCACAAAACCGTCGATCTACTTTCACATCGTTTCTAGAAGAAGAACGAGGATCAAACTGACTCACTAAATATTCAAAGGAATAGCCCAGGCTGCGATGATGCAGAAAATACACACAGTACTGTCCACACACCAAGGAATCTGTGCCTTGTAATTTCACATTATTGAATCGGGTGGTCTGAGCATTTCTTCTCATAAAGTCAATGATATCGTCTTACAAAGGGGGCAATCCGTACGAATCGAAATATTCCACACATCCTTCTTGAGGAAAGTAGACGGCTACCCAGTGGGTTCCTGGGAGATGACTGTCGTCCGTGTTGATCACGTAAGCTAAATGGTCTTGAGGTTTGCGATGAGGGAGTTCATCTTTAGCACAGACGACAGGATTCTAAGAAGCCGTATACGAACTGTGGTTCAAAAGGTAATAAAGTTCCCAGGTATCCATGTTTTGTTTTTTTCTTCTTCACAGGTAATAATAAGTCATCAATTCGATCCTGACTTTTTGCTTGAAAATGTCTGACAAATAACCGTTTCTTCGCTTCGTCTCCCCACTCTGATTCAGGAGAGCTTCGATACGATGGATCTCTTGAGTGGTTAATGATGGACAAGAATGTTCACGCAAGTCTTTATACCACTGGTGCAACACGACTTCGTCCGAGACGAGACTCCAAGCTTCTTCCAGATACTCGTCCAATTTTTCTTCTTGACTCAGCATTAGGCATTTATCGTGTTGAATTTGACTGGGATGATCGTTTTGGCATCCATAGCAATTTTTCTTGATCAATTCAGTAATTGTTTCGACCAAGTGTTTGGCAAAATAGGAGACTAAATGGCTTTCTTGTTCTGGCCATCTCGACTTCATCATGACAACTTCTTCGTCTTTGTCTTGGGATTCGTCTTCCACGGTCTCCTCACATTTCATAAGTTTCTCCACTAGGTAAAGAGGGATAACAGTCTTCCATGGTTTCTAATAATCTAGAATGACTTCTCTCAAACTGTTGATTTCTATGGTATTATCGAATTCTGCATACAAGAGGACGTTCACCGTCTCTGTTAGATTTGTAGTAAACTGAATTTCCACACGAATCTGGCCGGATTTTAAAGGGTGTAAATGTCCCTCGTCGCTGCCTTGGTCTGGAGTGAAATCAAAAGCCCACAAAGCATAGCCTCCTGCGTAATCGTCATACGTAATGCCGTGACTGGTTTTGGTTCCTAACTGACCGGTGGCTTCGTACAGGGACAAGTACGATCTCAAGTAATTATTCTTGTCAAAGTTAGGTTCGAAAGGTCGGGTACACAAGGTCTCGCCATCGCGACTGACTTCGATCTTGGACACGTCAAAGTGTTTAAAGTGGAAAGGATTTTTAGCGATAGCTCCGTTGAAGGCTGCATTCTCGACGATACAAACGATCAAACGTTTGGGTAACTGTCCTTGGAACAGATTATCTTCGATCATGGATCGCAGCCCCGTAGGAATGGTGAAGGTTTTCACTTCCACGCGTCGTATGGGATACTTGGCGGTCGTTCTGCTCAACGTCTGACTGATGTCGTTACCCACTTTAGGTAACACTTCCACGCGTCGTACGTAGAGCCTGGCTTCCTCGCTGACAGTTTTGCAAGCACTAGTACCTATCAAATGGAAAGCGGCACTACTACGATTCAGTCTCAGGCGGAGATTCACTCCGTTCAAAAAATACTTTTCTTGTAACCACATGTCCAAATGCAAACGATCCATCAGTTCTAAACTATCTCCACTTTTGATTCTGTCTCTTCGTTCTACAAATCCCGCATTGTGTTCTTTGGTTGTATTAATTTCGAATTCTTCAAACTGGCCTGCATCGTCAGCTTCCCATACCACACAGGCATTGAGATGAGTGTTCTTGGCGTCTATTCCGTACGTCAAGAGATTTTCCATGTACGCTCGAAAAGGGTAAGTATCCATGCTGCTACTGACTAGTTTGTTATTCAAGTACAAGTCCACTCCGCTAAATAAGGAATGCATGAAATTGTTGACGGGAGCTACTGTCTCGTCTACTATAGTATCTCCTCCCTTATCTAGAACTTTGACTTTCAAGTACAAGTAACTGCTGTTCAGATCGATATAATATTCGGGGTGTCCTTTGATTTCAAACTCGATGGGAGCGGAATCCGTCAAAGATGAGACAGAGTGAAATTTCACCCATTGGGATTCTTGCATGGTCATCATGGTGGGTGGCATGGCAAACAGATCCAGTTCCGACTTGGAACAGGCGCAAGACTCTCGGTGCATCATTTTTTCTGTTTCTCAATACTTTAATGATCGAAAACGTCTAAGTCTCGAATGGTTTTTCTTTTCTTTGTCTTTCTAGCTTTAGAAGCGTGAAGTCTGGTAAAAGGGTGTTTTCTTCGTCGTCTCTTTCTGCCTTGTCCTTGCTGTGGAATGCCTGACTCGGTAGCGTGCAGGGCATTTATAGGAGTTTCTCGTCGACCCAAAAGGTCTTTGCCTGTTTGCAACAAGACATTTTTGCCTGCCCTCAAGAAGGCTTCTATAGGGTTTTGTTTGTCAATGATGACATTTTGGAGAAATTCTTTGCCGTGTGTCAATTCCGCATCTTTCAAGGCGTGCAATCCGCGTGTCACTATCGGTTTCAACACGGGGGCCACCGAACGAAAGGCTGATTTTAAAATATCTCCTAAACCGTGTCCTCGCTGTCGAGCAACCCCTCGGTACACTGGATACATGACTTACGAATCGTGAGAGAACCGTTTTCGAAAATGGAGTTTCACCGTGACTTTTCCTTTGGTGAATGGAATATTTTGTCCCAGATCTCCTTTTATAGCAATGTTGACCGTGTCCAAATAAGACTTGCTGACCGGCAAATAGTGAGGATGACAAATTCGCGGTGAACATGATAAGTGTTTCCACCTTCCTCGTCAGTGGTCGTGGCAGAATCCACTTTGAAAGGAGTGACACGCAGTAACGGTACGGAGGTGTGTCCCACCACGTTATACTCCACCACATCGGAGTACACATAGATCAAATTCAGTCCTTGGTTCAGTTCTACCGCGGCACGAAAAAACTTGGCAAAAGAATCGTTGTCGGAAATGACTGCTAATTCGACTTTTTGTTGTTCTACTTTCTTCCTCAGTTCTATGTCCCCGCCCAACATGGCAAACAATTCAGGACAAAATAAAATGGACATGATTTTACATTCCTCAGGAAATTTCATCAGGAAGCGACGAGCTACTTTGTGGTACTCCAGGGTGACACTTTTTTGACACTCTCCTATAAGAAACACGACATTAAACTTAGAGGTTACGGTGCTGACCAAATGTTGACCACTAAAATAATAGCCTGGGGGAACGAATAAGTGATAGGCAGTCGACGTTTGATTTTTTGTGCCAGGGGTTTTCTTATCATATTTGATTTGGGTATCAAAGTACTGTTGCATTTGCTCGTCATGAACTTCCACCGTAAACAAATTTTGATTGGGAAGGACATTGAGGACTTGGGTCGGGTGAATGAATTCTACTAAAGCCACTTCCCTATGGGCTTCGTGATCTAATTGGATGGCTTGAGGTAACTTGGCCGTGTAACAGCACAACCTGTTATGGGGAATCACCTCCATAGAACTGTCACTAGGTAAGGTTAAGTAAAATTGGTTTTGGTGACTCATAATTCCAGAGTTCTGTGGCTGTCCGAGGGGTTACTGGACGTTAGAGGAGTGTCTCCGTCCAAAATAGGGTTGTTGTTGTTGTTCGAGTGGTGACTGGCACTGGCACTGGACACAAGGTTCCCGTTGTTCCCGAATTTCAGGGAGGGATTGGGAAGCAGGTAACCGATGCAACTACTCAATAAAATGGTCCACAATTGTTTGTCTCCTTGTTGCAAACTCAAATTGGCAATGGCTGCCCCGATGACACAATACACCACGAAGATTTGGCAGAAAAAGACGATTTGCGTTTTAGGCACACGTTCTCCACACCACACCCACAAGGGTTGTTTTTGTAAATCTTGCACAGAAGAACTGGGTGAAGAAGTGGTCGCCGTAGCTGCATCTGTGCGAAAGGGCATGATGGTCACTTCTTTTTATAGTCGATGACTTGCGAAGCGTCGATCCAAGAATCAAAACTGGGCGGGTATCCTTTCCAACGTACTTTGACTTCTTTGACACGTCGTTTGCCTCCTTTACGGGTTCTGCGTTCGAGAATGCTTTCGAAGTCGTACACGTCGTCTTCTTTTTTGGTGACACGTTGTAACTCGGGCAAATGAAACGTTCCTTTGAGCACTTCTCCGTTCATGTCTTCCAATTTATAGACGGCAGGATGACGACCATGCACTCGTCCAGTGACACAAAACAATTCGGTAGTCCAGTTAGGTAAGTAACCTTTGTCGAAAGTGCGTTTGGTTTTGCCAATGCGTACCCAATCTCCTACAACCAACACGCCACTTTTCGTGGGGACAGCCCTCGTCGGGGACGTACCGAACAGGCGCTCAAACACCAACACTTCGTTGTAGGGAGTCACGTCTTGCGGGGCACGTCCGATGCTTCGATGGTAAGATTGGTTGTACGCTTGCACCAGGTGCGGTAAGATGTCGATGTACTTCAGAGTGTGATCATGCGTAAAATATTTCCACATGCGTTCTTTCAAAGTGCGTTGAAAACGTTCCGCGATGCTGGCTTTGGTTTCAGGATTCTCGGTGGTAAAAAAATGAATGTCACGATTCTTTAATTCTTTTTGGAAAGCTTGGTTAAGAAATTCGGTACCTTTGTCCGTTTGCCATTGAAGAGGGTGACGACCGCTTTGTTTCAACACTCGTTGCAGGGATCACACTAACTCACTGCTCGATTTGGAAGTCAAGGGCACGACCCAGGCAAATTTGGAAAAGACGTTGATGACACAAAACAAATATTTGTAGCCGCGATTGTAGCTGGCCAAATGAGAGACATCGGCTAAATCGGCTTGCCATTGATGATCGATGCCTTCCACTCGGGTGCGATTTCTGGAAAACTTGCGTCGAATGGGTTTGTGTAAAGTGTAAGTAGCTTGTTCTTGTAACCATCGTTGCACCTGAGGTAAACGGAGACTTTTTATTCGCGTTTTGGCAGCACGATACAATTTTTGAACTCCTTCGTAACCTGCAGGATGGGAGGGATCGTAGTAAATGCTGGCTAAGACTTTTTCCATTTGTTGGATTGTGTGTTAATAAGGCATCCACTCTTGGAAGATGCTACCCTTTTTCTCTTGGGGTATTTTCTTGGATTGTAATTATTTGCGTGTGCGACCGGCAATGGGTGTCGATGAGGAGAATGTCTGAACAGGGGATATTTTGTCTTGTTTCACTTCTGTCTTCACCTTCTTTTTCTCTTCTGATGAAGAAGGGGTGGTCATCATATTTTTAATCCATCCAATTCTTTAGGAAGGTGGTGTTCTGGTGGAGTTTGAAAACCTTCCTCTTCTTCTTCTCCTTTTTCTGTCTTGGTCACTGGTAGTAGTAGTGGTGGTGGTGGTGGTGATGGTGCTGGACTTTTCATCAAGGTCTTAAAATCTTTCAGAGTGGGAAGAGCTGTTTCGTCTGAAGCTTTTTGGTGAAAGAGTTGCAGTCGTTGCAAGAGTTGGCCGTACTTTGGCGATTTTTCTGTTTCGGACAAATCTTGGCGATCCATTAAGGTTTGCAATTCGTGTTGTAACTGGGACGTCTGCTCAAGTGGGGATTGAGAGGTAAATGCGGGGTGCGTTGTTCTTGCCAACGATGGTATTCCATCCATCGTTTGTAAGGCACTAAAGCTAGTTTTCGTCCTTCCATGGGATGTCAAGGGTCGATTCTGAGATCTTGGGGCTCCAGAGGTCCTTTTTATCTTGCTCCCATCAGACATCCCAACACGGTTCCCAAGACTCCTTTCAGTAATGGGCCTAACAAGAGGGGTAAAATCTCTCCACGTTGGACCAACATCTTCTTCTTTTGTCCTATGGGATTTTCTTTTGAACCATTTGACGCAGAACGTGACGATGCTTGCCTAAGCATTGTTTCTGGTGTTAAGACAAAGGGATCGTGCCTTTCAACACGTTCAAACAACATTTGCACACGGTATCGATGACCTCTTTGGAGGCTGTTTGAATGAGATTTTATCGCAGGGGTGGAGAAGTTTTGGACAGGACAGATAACATGTCCCCATGTTTGACTAAACGTGGTGGCAGTCCTTTCCTTTTCTTTCCTTGGGGTTTAGAAGAGGAATGTTTTCTGGAGGGTGAAATCTTTGCTTGTGGGTTCCGGGACATTCACCAAACAGACACTAACGTCGATGACTTAACACACGCCCTTTTATCTTTGTTGGGGGGACTATCGCTTTGTCATAAAGGTGACAACGTTTTTTTCCAAAATCGCCAAGGAATCCTCCCCTTTGTTGACGCCTCTTTTTCTTGGAACGACTGTGTCTTTTCTTAGGGTAACGTCGAGTCTGCCTTTGTTGCTTTCTTTTTTTACTTCTTGGAGGTGACATTTTTTCGAAGTTCACTGATAACTCTACTTGGGCGCACTTCTTTTCTATACTGGAACGCGTCGCCACTGATTGTCTTTACGTCGTATCAACTTGAGGACAGGCATGGCACGTCGTGCAGGGGTACGTAACGGACTAAATCGAGCCAGTTCTTGCTTGGACAAATCCAGTAAACTTTGTAACATGCCCGATCTTTCTTGGACTTTGATTTTGGGAGCAGGTACTTTGTGAGCCGCGGCCACCGTCGCTAAATGGGAAGGTCCTGCCACTGGGGAAGTTCTTGGGGTCATCAACGGAGGTGTTCTTGGTGTGATCAACGTCTCCAAATACTTTTCAGTTCTTGGTGTCATCAACGGAGAAGTGATTGAACCTGAGGCTACCGGAGACGCGGTCACCGCCGTGGCAGGTAGTGGTTTGCGAGTGTAAGGTTGCGTCCTGGCCGAAGTTCCTCTCTTGCGACTAGTTTTCTGGGGGCTTTTCTTTTTCTGGGGACTTTTTCTCTGTTTCTTTTTCTGGGGGCTTTCTTTTTCCGGGGTGGTGTCTGGTAAGAGGAGGGTCCCGCCACTGGAGATGTTCTTGGAGACACAAGTCTCTTTGGGGACCTGGTCTTTTCTTCTTCTTGGAGCTTCGTTTGACATCTTTTTTCTTGGGGAGAACTTTGGGAGCATTAGGATCCCATCTTAAGAGAGAGCGAATGATGACCCCTCCTAGAGTACCGCTCCCTCCACGTTTCAAAATGATTTGTTTTTTGGTTTGTGTGTCGATGCGGGGATAGGCCAGTTGGGTCAAATCGAGTTTGTTTCGATCGAAAAAGCGTTTGGTTTGATGAGGAATCTGAATGATCCCTTGCAGTAATTGACGTGCTGTCACCGTGAACCATCGTAAGACTTCTCTGAGACTAGCTTTTAAGACACGAGCCCGTATTTGTGGATTTTTTTCTCGACTGATGCCATACAAGGCACGAATCAATTTGACGGGAAGATGTGATTGAAGGGACGTCATGTTCAAACTGTGTGAGACAGACGAAAAGTGTCTGAGGTTTTTATAGATTTTTTGAGTGAAGTTCAGTCGAAGACGGAGACGTGTATAGGACAGACCCTCCGTTTTGACACCAGTGGTGAAACAATTGGGTACGAAATCGCAAATCCTCGGGAGTCGTAGGTTTCAAATCGACGAGAAAATAGGCGTGTCGAGTTTGAGTGGCATCGTCGTACGCCTGAGAGTCAGCCAAGGCGTTCCTAACTCTTTGGCTAAGACTTGCACTTGCGATTTATCTCGAGGGCTTTTAAACAAGATCACGTAATGCGCATTGAGACTGATGGTGCGATGGGCTTTACTTTGTTGAAACAAATTTTGAGTGATGTAAACGACACTGGCATTACGATGATGCCCTCTGCGCGTAAACCACAGTTTAATTTCTTCTTCGTCTTCTCCTATCATATCGTCGAAAATGACCAAATGGGCTTGACGGGAGTCAGATACGATGCCATCGTCTTCTTTAGGAATGCCTTCCACAAACACGATGGAATCGCCTTGACTTTCTCGCAAGAGGCTGAACGTCGATTGCCACTCTTTGTGACACCACACGATGTGTTGAGGTGGACGATCGATCACATGTTTATGTTCGATCAAACGTTTGACGAATTCGGTTTTGCCTGAACCGCTAGGTCCAGCAATGAGCATGTTAAAGGGATGACGAAGATACAAAGCCTCCCAACTGGCACGATCTAAGTGCTCGTCGATGACTTTGACAGTAGAGGAAGAGGGAGCAGAAACAGCAGAGGTAAACATAGTGTTAGGAATGTCACTTGTGACACGAAAACAGGCAAGACAAGAGTTTATATACTTTTTCAGAACACGTTTATTGAATGTTTTAAACATGAACACGAAAGATAAATATACATAAAAGCCAAAGGCTTAAGTACAACGATAAAAGGCACATCGAAACTATCAACGTGGAATAGAAACAAGTGTTGGTACAACATGTTTTGGGTAAGGTTCTGACAGTTCTATATGGGGTAAGATCACACAAGTGTCCTCCCGAAAGGGTCTTTCAGGAATGTCCACGACAATCCTGTCATGGGTGACGAGTTCTTCTTCTGGCACTGTAACTAACACAGGTTGAAAAGTGACTTTCTTCCTTGAACAACTCTCGTGCATACTGGGCCACTTCTTGGGTCCAAGCCTCAAAAGGCCATTCTTTCCAGGCACGGACATCTGTCCAGTGGGGGTGTAAGTCACAAGCTACACACACATCGTCATACACGTCTTGGGTAGCTAAAAGTTGACGAATCTTTTTTTCCCGTAGAGGTCGAGAAGTATCCCGATGAAAACGCAAGGCTTTGAGCAAAAGGAGTCTTTCTTGACCATTTAAGGCCATTTGGGTGGTAAGTACTGATTGTAAAGAGTCCACAAGGAATCGGCTAGTAAACGAAATTCAAGAAAACAAGTCACTAAGACACACACCACTTGTCGACCCAAATTGAATGGATACAGTTCTTGTAATAATTGATGAGAAACTTCCACGGTTTGAATATGGTCATTGAGTTCCTTTCATGGAATCTGTTCAATCACTTGTGACATAAGCCGTGGCATGGATTCCTGATTTTATAGTCTCTTTATTTCGGAAGCAATACAGGTACTTTCTAACTAGACATCTTCGTTCTCCAGTTGGGAATCTACGAATGTTCTCTTGTAAAGTATCCATAAACAGGTTAGTCAGTAAAATTCACAATCTTCTCCTAGAGCAAAAGTAATTCACATAGTAATTTCTGGCCACTGCCATTCGGGGTAACGTCCAAGAATCTCATTGAACTCTTTTGATGTAAACGGTCTATAGTGATATAATAGGATGAATGCCCACTTGACCCAGAGAAATCTAACACATTGATTAATTTTTTTCACTTTCCTCTTGTGAATTTCTCGACAAAAAGGTTATACAGTTACCCATTGAGATTTCACTCTGGCAAGTCCCTGCCAAACTTCCTTGTAAATCTTCTCTTGCAGTTCTTTAGGTAATGATTCAATATCGTTTTTGAAATGAAGTTTAAATACTGGTCTCGGTGATGTCCAACATTTGACTCCTAGCAAATCTGGTTTCTTCTTCTTCAACGACATGGTAAGTTACTTCAATGTCTCGGTCCCACTAAGATTAAGTAATGACAATTCGGTGGCCATCGTGCATGTTCTAGGTAGGCCGAATCTTGTGGTTCCCAGTAGTGAAGTGACACATCGCAACTGAAGTACTTGACTTTATCTCCTTCGCCCAAGTAGAAAAATCCGGCTCTGGCTAATTCTTCGGGGGTCGGGCCTCCCAAATACTTAGGCCATTTTCCTTTGAACGATTGAAGACGATTTTCAAAGTTGCAGTATTCAGACATACGCACATGGAACGAATATTCATCTTTCACATGTTCGTTTCGATGAGGGATGGGTGATATAGACAGGAGTTTACTCAGGGCTGGATGACATCCGTAGAGGGGTAGACGTGAAGGTTGACATCCACCTTTAAAACGAAACCCAGTAAAGTGTACAAGAGGACGAGCGGCGTCGCTTTCGCATCCCTCAGGTTTGGCACGCACATCATCACTTTCCATGATACGGGTAGTGACACTAAAGTTCCCATGATGCTTTACGACATCGCTAAGGTCACAGCGTACAGCATCACAGAGCTCACAATCGCATTCCACTTCATAAGCCCCACACTTGAAGTGTGCCTGTCTAAATTTGTTTTGTGTTTCTCTGAAAGTATTCATCTTGTTCGCTTGGTCTTGGTAGTCACAATGAACTATCGATCTTGCCTAGGCTTCCTTTTTATACTAGTCGCAATGCAGTCTCAAGCTTGTACATCGTTCCTTTTTTATGTCTTGTTTTGGAAGGTACCGTCTCTAAGGAGACGTCATAATTGTACCGTAGTGTAATGGGTGGAAAGGCCATAGAAAGGTAAGGACAGTGCGGAGACCATCGAGCATGTTCCAGAATAGCTGAATCTTTATAGAGACATAGATCCATTCGTAATTTCACGCTACAAGCGAAACACTGTGCTTCGTATCCCAATCCAGTCTCAGGTCCCAAGTAGACAAATCCTGTTCTAGCTAAAACATTCGAAGTAGGTAATCCTTTCCTATCCGTAGGCCATTTTTGAAACGTGTCCAATCGACGGGCACAATCACAATAGTCAGGCAAGAATACCGGAAAATGATGGGGTTTAAACTTGGAGTTCTCATCGGGTTTCTCACTCGATTCTTGCTGTGGCGAAGTCATTCTTCTGGTGAGTGGCTATCCTCTTACAACCACTATTTTATACCAGCGTGTCCATAAGGCAAAGTAAAGTGGTTGGGAAGCCGCACTCGCTTGTGGTACACGATTTGATCGACTTTTTCCAAGGGTCGACTGACGATGTGGTGAGTGGGTAAACGTACAATTTTGTTGGGTTGATAGGTGGTCACTTTAAATTGTTGATCTTTTCCAGACTGCAAGGCTTCTTTCAATGCACCAAAGTTGACTACTCGACTGGTACGATAATTCAGAGTCAATCCTTTCACTGTACACTTCGTGTGCACTTCTCCTTGTTTGTCCCAGTATTCGTAGCCATACATTTTAGGACCGCCACTAGCGAAACTTAGAATCTTGTCGTCGGGGTGCTCGTCTGCATAGGCTCCTAAACGGTCTCCTTCGATGTCAGGGTGCCGTTGACTCGGGTGATCGATGTAAATGCAACTATCCGTGTCAAAGTACAGGACGCGTTCCCCTAACAGTTCTAAAGCTTCGTACAATTTTAAGCGAGCATGAGCTGTCACGTAAGCCGCAATGATGACATTTCCAAAGGGGTCGTCTTGTACAAAGTCCAGATCTTCTTCGTAATTGACCAAGATCAAATCCTCGCGAACGACGTCCACGTGTTTCATAAATTTGGTTTTGTCGTGAATCATCTGGAAGTAGCGGGAAGGTTGTGTCAAATATTCCGTCTTGGGTAAACACGGTCGTTGTGCCATTTTTCCCCACAAGCAATTTGACATCACTTTGGCAAACGATCGCCTGCCTTCGTTTTTCTCGATGTGATCTAAAGTGATGCCTTCTTGTGCCCAGTATTTCTCTTTGAATGTCTTTTGGTCTTCGGGAGTGTGACACCAGGGCCGATAGCCGCTGACTCCTTGTTTCAGTTTCAAAAAGGCATCCACGTAGTCTGCGAAAACGCCTTTCTGTGTGGGGTCACCCTTATGGTATTGTTGTGTCTTGGGAAAGTGACAAATTTCGTACACTTCTAACAGTTGGTATCCCATGTCCAGAGCTTTGAACAATTATACGCTGACCCAGGTTCCCGTCAAGGCCCGTTCTTCCTGGGTGTGCTGACAAGTCTGGTTTCGGTTGCACATTTCGGCACAAGTACGGCACAAAGGAAACATCAGTTTGCCTTGGCAATGGTGAGGACTGATGACAGCCACGGTGTTTTCAAGCATGAATCGTTGCCGGTACACTAAGGAACACGCTTTGGCAATGATGCAAGCTTCTTTCAACGGATCGACCCCTCCGTGTTCCATGAACAGTTCTCGAAATTTTCCACAGCATTGACGTAAAATGTCCACCTCGGAACGACAATACTTTAGCATTTCTTCCTGAAAGTCGAAAGGGTCTGAGGCGTGAGCCTAGTACCAAGCGTAGAAAGCTTCTCGTTGTTCGGTACGCATGTTGTCAGGGTCGTAATAGTGAGTCTCAGGCAAATGGGGTAGAACGGCGTGTTGATTGGCTTCCGTATTGAAAAAGTGTGGAAAGTACCCTTTAACCATTTCTGTCATTCCAGACGTTTTAGGCATTCGATTCAACGGCATGGCTAAGTAGTTCATCTAATTTTTAAACTGCACTTGTGCCACTTGCATGAAAATGATTTTGGCTCCGTTCAAAGTGACTTTAGGACGTTCGGTGCTATGTTCCGTATAGTATCTAAAAAGAAACTGTCTATCGTTTCCGGAGAAATTGTGAGCCATCACCGTGGCATGGCGATGACAATCTCCGTAACGTTCGGTGTCCTCTTGGCTCCACGTGTCGTCGATGGGGTCTAAGACCCCTCGGGCGAAATCGGTTAGTGTGTTCGGTCCCCGAAAGATTTTTTCACGCCCTCCAGGAATCATGCTGCAGTGAGGGCAATGGCTGAAGATAGGTTCTTGAATGCACTTTTTGCACGCTCGATGAGCCACGCAGAAATTAGGAATGTGAATGCCGGTCTCTTGCAATGCATTCGAAATCGAAAAATATGAAATTGCCTTTTTATTATTGTGACCGTCCTCTTTCTCTGGTTGGGGTTGGTATTTTTGCACGTAGCATTGGTGTTCCACGTCCACGATGTGGTGACAAATGTGAAATTTGTTTCTTTCCTCGACATACGTGTGCCTTGGCACTGTTGGTACATAGGCCTTGTCCACACGTAGGGCACAATCTCAGCAGTTGACAAGCACATTTCTTCTGTGAACCTTGCGTTTTCAGATGTTGTTGGTAACAGGCAGGGCTGACAAACGTGCGCAGACAAGTTGAACAATGCACTGGTTCTTGTCCTTCGCTCAGACAATTTGGAGAGGCCAAATATCCTGAGCATTTCGATCCGCAATGTTTGTGTTGCTCTCGATTGTTATAGCCATAGTCACATTTCTCACAGTAATAACCGTATCCCAGGAATGCGGTGATATTGGTAATGGTATCAAAATTTTCATCGTGATGATAAAGGTGAATGTATTTTCCATCCTTAACGTCTTTCCCTCGAACCAACAGAGGCCCGCGCACTTCTTGAGGGTGCACTTTCAAGGTGTAGAGTGGAACAATGATATCTTGCAAGTTTTCCAGCTCAGGAATGCTACAGGGTGTATCTGTGGACAGGCCGGCTTGTCGAAACAGGAGTTCTGCTTCGTTTTTTTTTTTTGTTGTTTGGCTCGGTCCGATTTTCGAATGTTCTCCCAGGCTCTTTTCCATTCTACCTTGTCGCTCTTGTTTGCATAGGTTCGTCCCACCACGATAGCCCTGGATAAACATATCTGGTGTTGAGAATTGTGAATTTGGACGAGGCTCTTTTTGGTGCTGCGAAGGTCGTTCACCAATAACACCTTATTTCGTTGTACGGTCCCTTGAGGAGGAGAGACGTGGGTCATGTCGAGTGTGGCTTTTCCATCGATGATGTCAAACTGGTCATTAGATAGTTGCACGTGTTGCATCTTGTCCATGACTTTGGAAGCAGTCAATTCTGCAGGGGTGCTAAACTCGATCCAAACAGGCGATTTCAAACCGTCGTGTTGTATGGAAAGTCTCAAGCGATCGTCTTCTTTGGGTTGACATTGTGGCTTGAATGTGGTAAGCAAAGAATCCCACACCCGGTGATGAACCCATCTGCTTTCTCTAAGGGTAAGTCGGACTTGAAATCTTTAAACTTCACCGTATATTTGTAAGCCGTGGTTCTAAATTTTCTAGAGGAGCGCTTTTCTGTCTCTTGAATGGAATAGTATTTTTCAGGGTTAACTAAGGGTGGTGAACTTTGTTTAGAGGGTTTGGATTCTGGTTCACTCATGTCTTCTTCAAAATCACTGGCATGAATTTGTGCCAAGACTTCAGCGCTGGTACGAGGCGATATATCACGTTTCTGCCTCTTACTTTCTTCTCTCTTCTCAAATGAATTTGATCGTTTCATCTTGAGTGCAAAAAGTCATATGACTGAAGTTTAAACACCATGAGCTGCTTTATAGTCATGGCAGACCAGTGTATATAAAGGGTATGTGTCTTGTCCTTTCACTATTCATTTCACTCTTAAACCGAGTAGAACGATGGAAGAGACTACCCAGATCGAACGTTTCATCAGAGCTTTGCGAGGGTCATTATAAAATTTTCTTCACACCAGCCTTCCTTGCGAGATAAAAGTCTATCTGTCAGAAAAAAGGGCATTGGTCTTCAGAGTATCCAGGCCGTCAAAAAAGTAAAACAGGGGTTAAAAGAGACAAAAGTCAAGATACCTGTTATCATTGTCAAGAAAAAGGACACTGGTCTCCAGATTGCCCAAAAAAGAAACAAGAGGAGTCAGAAAAAGAGAGGGATTCTTCAGAGGAAGAAGAGGAAGAAGACGAAGAGGAAGAAAGCAGACAGGTAAAGAAAAAGAAACAGGAGAATAAAAGAAGAAGGGAAGAAAGTGAGGAGGAAGAAGAGGAAAAGACTGTGACTGTGAAGAAATTTAATAAACAGAGAGAGTAAATAATGAGACAGAAGAAGTCTATGAACTTTTTTAGAGTGTTTTGTTGTGAATTGTGAATTGAGTTGTAAATATTTATAAAAGAATAAATTAATTATAAAAGGTAAGTGTCTTTGGGTTTTTGATTTTAAAATAAGAACCTATACTCACGCACTCATACACAGACACGTACTATAGGGGTAAAATGTTTGGGTTTTTTTGAGTTATTGGCAGCTGAAAGTCTATCTCTTTTCGAGAGACGTGGGTGGCCCTGAAAAGCGCCTTTTTTGGTGGGGAGGGTGAGTTTAAGCAATCAACTTTAACTGCCTTAAGCCTTTGCCACGGCCAAGGCCTACTTCTGATGATGATTTGGTTGAAATCACTAAGGGTGGTACGGTAGGCTTATTCACAGGGCTGGAGTGTTTAGCTCGGGAAGGTCATATTCTCTTCGGTCGTGATAAACAAGTCTGATACATTTGTTTCAGACTTCTTAACTCCGCTAAAATGTCCAACAGTATGGTGACGGTTTGACTTTCACCCTCTTGTTTCTTTGCTGCTTCTTCTTCTTCTTGTTTTTTTTTTTTTACCTCTTCTTCTTGCTGATGCTGCTGTAGGAGAAAAGAATGTTCTGCTTCCTTTTGCTGCTGTATAAATTTCTCCAATTCTTCTTTCTGTCTCTGTCTAAAATTCTCCACGTGTGGTAAGGAAGGAGAAGGTGACGAAGGTTCTGGAACTAATTCTTGCGAGGTAAGAAAATCCACAAAATCCCAATTCACCTCTTCTGAAAGTAAGACCGAGTTCCCTTGTGTGGTCTCAACGGCTGGTACACCTCAATTGATCGTTTTCTGAGTTTCCGTCATGTTGAAAAACTGTCGCATGGATTGACTGCTCACAGGCGCTAACGAATCTATATAGACTACGTGACGTCACAGACTGCTCTCTTCGGGTTGGACGTGGGCTGACTGAATTTTGTAACGCGTGTTTGGATTGGTCAACGAACTCAATCCGTTTCAATCCTTTCTCTTCCTATAAATAAGTGCAGTTCACTGCATTCCTTCACCTGTTACTCGGCGCCTCAAGATGTGGACCGACGTACAATCTTCCACGCTTGTGTCTTCGATGATGTTCCGGACGAAGATACCCATTTATGTCCGATCCAACTGGGAAGTTGTCCATAGGACAGACACGAGTCTATGGATACGTATGATCTATGAAGAACATCAAGGCTGCCTCAAAAGAGTATTAATCTATGGTCCTACAGTGAGACGCAGCCTAAGGACAAGAAGAAGACCAATGCGGTGCCCTTTATGTTAAGGGATACATTAACATAAACCCAAAGGCCCTTTTCAGGGCCACTCCTATCTCTCGAAAATACCTTGACTTTCAATTGCCTACCCTATTTTTTTAAAATCCCATGTTAATTTCCCCTTGTCCCTATACAGGCCCACGATTTATTCCACCATGTTAAATTTCCCCTTGTCCCTAGACAGTCTCACGAACTATTCACCCATGTTAATTCCCATTGTCCCTATACAGTCCCACGATTTTTCTCCATGTTAAATTTACATAGTCCCTATATCGTCCCAGGTGTGTTTTTATTGATAAGTCCCATTGTCCCTATTTACTACTCATAGCCACTCTACTATATTCCCTCGACAAATGCGTAAATGTTACACAGCCATACCCACTCGACTCTGTCCCATCGACAAATTAGTAACTCACACAGCCGTGCCCACTCTACTCTATCCCCTCGACACATGAGTAACTGTCACACAGCCATACCCACTCTACTCTAAACCCTCGACAAATGAGTAACTGTCACACAGAAATGACCACTCTACTCTATTCCCTCGACAAATGATTCACTGTCACACAGCCATACCTCTCTACTAAATCCCCTCGACAAATGAGAAACTGAAGCAAATTGTTCTCTTATGCATACGAAACATTTCCTACAGATATGTCTGTAAAATTACGGAGCGACTTAAGTAATATACAGGCAATTACAATTATTTATTTTAAATTTTATAAAATAAATAATATTTCAAACTATTTTTAATCGTGCTATTATCTTGTCTTAAACAAAATAAAATCTTTTTTCAAATATTAAAACTTAATAATATATCGATTAAACGAAATATTATTCGTTATTGTCCTTAATTTAAACATGCGCGTTAGAATCAATACGATATTGATGGGGGTTGATTTAATGCATAGAGTTTCCATAATTTTGTATAGGTGTCAATACAGTTTCCTCGACCCATTTTCTGAGAGGTTCAGCGCTTACAATTGCAAGTTTCATCGATGTTAATGTTTGACTTCTCTTGATGAAGTGTCAGCAACGTTTCAGTTTTTATTTGGTAGTTGTAATCTTTACTGAGAAATCTCTTTTATCGTTGAAATATGTCCCGTTAAAGTATTTTCGTTTTCGACAATGGCCATTAAGTATAAATGCAGGTTTAAATGCTTTGAAGACAATACAGACTATAAGCCGGGATACACATATCGATCGATATATTACAGATAATCTAGTCGTTAGATTGTCCGCAACGGATTCGGGAGGTCGTGGATTCGATCCCCGGCCGAATCATAACAAAGACCTACACAAATGGTACTAACAGCTGCTTCGCTTTGCGCGCAGAATTAAGATATTAGTGTTAAGACTGTTAGGCCTGGTGTCAGGATGATGCGACTGGGTGGGACATCATGCGACATGTCTGTGGCATGATGCCCCAGTGCTAGACATTACTATAAACTGCCACAATGCAGACATCGTAGCGATATGACTGATATCCTTTTAAAGCTACGCTAAAAATCCAAATAATACTCTCTCCCTCTCTCTCACTCTCTCTCTCTCTCTCTCTCTCTCTCTCTCTGTAAAGCCAACAGACTAACTAAAAAACAAAGAAACAGAGATGAACTACGACACAATCTTAAAATCAATTAGGTCATACACCTCATTCTGCCCTACTTGGTTTATATATATATATATATATATATATATATATATATATATATATTGTAACATAATTTATTAGTGATGTGTGGTTAGTCGTGCGGGAATATAGGGCTCGTGTGTGCAGGCAAGGCGATGGGTGTCGTTTACCCTCGGACCTCGGTCGACTCTCCGTAGAGTACGAGTTAAGAATTATCTAACCTGGAAGATAGTATTATTCTTCAATGGAATCCAGGGAAAACACTTTCCATTCTGCCTGTTGCATCTCTCTCTCTCTCTGTCTCTCTCTCTCTGTCTCTGTCTCTCTCTGTCTCTCTCTCTCTCTCTCTCTCTCTCTCTCTCTCTCTAACTCTCTCTCTCTCTCTCTCTCTCTCAATATATATATATATATATATATATATATATATATATATATATATATATATATATATATATATATATATATATATGAGATGCATGTGTTAAATGCGTTTCTGAATCCAGGGAAAACACTGTCGATAGATAGATATATGAGATACCTATGTATATATGAGATACATATGCTAAATGCGTTTCTGAACCATGGATTGTATGCAAGATTTTGTGCGAGCAGTCCATTATGACGGATACTTGCCCTGGTTGACGGTGGGACGGGATGGATCGATTATTCAACCTCTGACTTCTGCACATAATAAAAGGAGAAGGAGAAAGTGTATATATCAATGAATTACTAAAGGGCAAATGGGATTTTATATGTAATATATAGATCACTTACTGTTTTCAAGTTTCAAAACCCCAACCTTGACCAGATCCCAAGCAATTCCTTTCTGTCCTCCTGTTGCCATGGCGACGGTGTAATGTGCTTAAAGTGTTATTGAATGTAAGTGGAGGGAGTTGTCACCCTAACGCTATGCTGACACGATGATTGTGCTGCAAAATATGGATAGCAAAATACTAGCCGTATACATGTCATGTACATAACTATCATTACAAGTTAAACATAACTGTAAAATATTAGCTTGTATACATGTCATGTACATAACTACCATCCAATTTATAAATCATTGAAGGTATATCATCTGTTATCCATATCATATATATTACTATTAAAATTTATAAATTATTGTAGTTACATCAGCTTGTATCCATGTGGTGTAGATAACTAACTTTAAATATATGAATTATTGTGGAGCCTTCGTCCATGTCAGGTACATAACTATATTGTGGATGGGGAAGTTAATAATGGGTGTAAATTATGTAATACTGAAAGTGGGGGTGGGTGTAAATACTGTGAATAATTGCTGCTAAAGAAGCTTCATCTAACGTTACTGACCTCACAATCACAAGATATGACGTACAAGTGATACTTTACGTTGTAATCTCACTCGTTCAAAATGAACAACATTTTGTGCATTAAATGACCTAGGTGTGAGTTAACTGTTTTTTAATACGTGGACATCTGTCTCAGTTAGATCGTACAACTGCGCATCTAGGTTTTAAACATGTTAAAGCTGTAAATTCAGTTAGCAATGTATCCATATTGTACACTTCTTGAACGTTTCAGTCACCATGACATGAGTAAACCTACGACTCTGCACATTCGGTACAGCGTGATTCCAATTTCATACATTGACTCGGTTGGAGGTCAAGCAATTGTGAACACAAGTAATATGACTATGTATTTGTTTGATGATATAGCAGACACCCAGTTTTATACTAGTAAATAGTGGACTGATACTTACAAAATATCGATAAAACCCTTAAAATATATGTTTCTCAAGCTAACCAGGATGTATTCTCTGTATCGATCGTACTTGTCTCTAAGCAAAGTCTTGTTATCATACACATAACCAACCAATCATTGCATGCCACCAAGCTATGTTAATAATAGTTGACCTTATTTTGCTAGACTTTGGCGTGTACCTCTTGTTTACCTAGGCATACAATATCGCTGGTATAGAGATTAAATCTAATAAATAAATTCAAATAACGACGGTCAGTACTGGCATGCGAGTATCTCAGTTTGACTGTAGTAACATAAATCCATTTTTCTGTCTAGCTAACATTATATATATATATATATATATATATATATATATATATATATATATATACAGTCCTACCACTAAAACTAATAGGATTTCTCGAACCCATTGGGACTACCAGACTAAAATAATCAGCCTAACCGTTATTTTTACCGCAAATGAAAATTAGTCTATTCAGTCACGACTAATACAACTAAAATGATTACTGGTACGTATTACGGCTGCTACATCTACAGTGCTGTTATTTCCACTTCTGTACCGTTAATACTACTATTGTTACCGTACAGTTACTAGGACTTCCTTACTACTACTAATATGACTACTACCATATAGCTACTCCTGCGTCTGAACTACGACTACTACTACGATTACTACTACTACTATTAATACTTATAATACTAATCTGGTGTTTATACTACTACTACTATTATTATTACTACCTCTACATCAATGTTGTTAATACTGCTACTGTTACTACTGCAACAGTATTGCTATTCCCACTACTGTACTGTTACTACTACAACAGTATTGCTAGTCCCACTACTGTACTGTTACTAATACAACAGTATTGCTATCCCCACTACAGTAATGTTACTACTAAAACAATATTGCTACTCCCACTACTGTACTCATACTAAAACAACAGTATTGCTACTCGCAGTACTATACTGTTACTACTACAAAGTTATTACTGCTCCCACTACTGTAGTTACTACAACAACAGTATTGCTACTGCCACTACTGTACTGTTACTACTACAAAAGTATTGCTACTCACACTACTGTACTGTTACTACTACAACATTATTGAAACTCCCACTTCTGTACTGTTACTACAATAATATTATTGCTATTCCCACTTCTGTACTGTTACTACTACATCATTATTGCTACTCCCACTACTGTACTGTTACTACTACAACATTATTGCTACTGCCACTAGGGCAATGTTACTACTACAACATTATTGCTACTCCCTCTACTGTACTGTTACTACAACAAAAGTATTGCTACTCCCACTAATGTACTGTTAATAATACAATATTATTGATACTCCCACTTCTGTAATGTTACTACCTCAACATCATTACTACTCCCACTTCTGTACTGTTACTACTACAACATTATTGCTACTCCGACGTATGTACTGTTACTACTACAACATGATTGCTACTCCCACTACTGTACTTTTAACACTATAACATTATTGCTATTCCCACTACTGTAATGTTGCTACTAGACCAGTATTGTTACTCCCAGTACTGTATTGTTAACACAACACCATTATTGCTACTCCCACTACTGACTGTTAATGCTACAGCATTATTGCTACTCCCATTTATGTACCGTTACTACTACAACATTATTGCTACTCCCACTACTTTACTTTTAATACTACAACATTATTGCTATTCCCACTTCTGTACTGTTACTACTATAATATTATTGCTACTCCCACTACTGTACTGTTACTCCAACATTATTGTTACTCCCACTACTGTACTGTTAATACTACAACATTATTGCTACTGCCACTACTGTAATGTTAATGCTACAACATTAGTGTTACTCCCACTACTATACTGTTCCTACTACAACATTATTGCTATTCAAACTACTGTACCGTTACTACTACAACATTATTGCTATTCCCACTAATGTACTGTTAGTACTACAACAGTAATCCTACCTCCACTTTTGTAGTGTTACTACTACAACAGTTTTTCTACTCCCACTACTGTAATGTTACTACTACAACAGTAGTGCTACTCCCACTTCTGTACTGTTACTACAACAACACTATTGCTACTCCCACTACTGTACTGTACTGATACTACTACAAGAGTATTGCTACTCCCACTACTGCACTATTACTACAACAGCATTTTTGCTACTCCCACTACTGTATTGTTGTTACAACAACAGAATTACTACTCTTTCTACTGTACTGTTACTACCACAACAGTATTGCTACTCCCACTGCTGCACTGTTACTACAACAGTATTGCTACTCCCACTACTGTACTGTTACTACTACAACAGTATTGTTACCCCCACTACATTACTGTTACTACTACAACGGTATTGATACTCATACTTATGTACTGTTACTACAACAACATTATTGCTAGTCCCACTTCTGTACTGTTATTACTACAACAGTATTGGTAATCCCACTACTGTACTGTTACTAATACAACTACCATTTGTCACCAGGGAAGCCGTTGTTTATGTTGCCAGTACTGCAGTATTCGCATGCAGCCCAACCCCACCCTACCACGTTAGTTTGTAAGCTGACGCTGTTAGGGACCCAATGGCAACATTTTCAGGTTAGAAATTATACAATGATGTATAAGGCAATAAATGTTTTTTTATTGTAAAAATGTTTATTATTTCGACAGCTTACTGCTATGATGAAAACGGATACGATACGATTTAACAAGAAAATACATGTGGTTAGATTATTCCTTAGGTTGCTTTTGTTGTTTAAAAAATAATTCAAATTGAAAATGTCGACTGCTACGAAAACAGAGACACAGTTAAGATACACTCCGCGTACCAGCACGCATCAAGTTCAATAAAAAGCCTATTTATATACGCAAAGACAGGCATATACAATTAACAAAGCTCATTATGCGGTCGTGTGACCCAGTTAATATGTGCAAAGTAATACGCAGAACAAAACACGACCGTGGAGTATAGGGTATAACGGTACCAACTGTACAACCCCAAGTGGGCGGAGATTAACATATTCAGAAATAAACAACACAGCTAGCTGTGAATGGTCCATTGTGTAAGAGATGTAGTTTTATGAGGCTTACAGCTTACGTTTCCTGGCAACATGTGAGATTATGTCAATTCATATTTAAATCTTATTTTGTATTTTTTAAAGATTTTTTCAAATGTGATACACATCTTTGAAGATGCATCGGTTGTGACTGGATAACTCTTACCCCTGTTAAGTCTCAACAGAGTTACCTCTGTTAAATGCAGTGGGGTACCTGGTTTTGTATTCGTCAAACTGACAATATAACTTTGTTTTCTATGACAGAGTGTGACGTGCATTCTGGAATAGGATAGAAAGTATATTTATTTCACCAAACATCAGCATTAACGTGTATGGAAAAACAATTGGTACCGTGATACCACAGACATATATCGACTACAAGAAAGCGTGGCCTTACGCCTATCCATGACTCAAGAACATGGAAACGGAAACAATCCGATATAAACTGCACATGGACATTGAGGTGGGCACATTGCAAATGTTTCTAACCAAGGTCAGAAGTTTGGACACGTCCAAAATATATATAGAAACAAAGTTTGTAAAGAAATTAAAAACAATTAAATATACATTTACAAACTATTCTTACTTACCTATAAAAACTAGATGACACATTTCATTCTCTTATCTTTAACAAAAGTTTAGTTTTGACAGTTTGGACACACAAACACTTATCTTGACCTGAGACCTGCCCTTACATACAGGTCCATGAAGGTTATATTGACCTGAGACCCGAGACTTGACATTCAAGCTAGGACCATGAAAGTTCTAAGTGACAACACCAAG
>JAPYKE020000366.1:0-37500 GCA_028554795.2 Sinohyriopsis cumingii | reverse complement strand
TTGACCTGAGACCTGCCCTTGCATACAGGTCTATGAAGGTTATATTGACCTGAGACCTGCCCTTACATACAGGTCCATGAAGGTTATATTGACGTGAGACCTGCCCTTACATACAGGTCTATGAAGGTTATATTGACCTGAGACCTGCCCTTACATACAGGTCCATGAAGGTTATATTGACCTGAGACCCGAGACTTGACATTACAGCTAGGAAGATAAAAATTCTAAGTGACAACACCAAGCCACGATGTGCCGCTATACCAAGTGACAACACCAAGCTATGATGTACCGCTATACCAAGTTTTATGTCCATCGTGGCATTCATATTTTTGCAGGTTACAGAGACAAACAAATATAGGTCGAACTCTATAGCTTTTCCAAACTTGCTTTGTAAACGAATAATGATTCCATCAAGACTAGTTTTAAATATGACGGTAGAACTTGGTCACGTTAACCTACTTTTCAGGCAACATTTACTCTCGTGGTTGTGCATCTTCAGCAGTCCTGCCATGCAATGGACTATAGCTTTTAATGTTAAAAATGTTGACATCAATATAGTTTCAGCCGTTGTAAAGATAAATCTCAAAGAAAAGTCACAAATGTCTTTTGTGAGTAAATATATAATTATTTGATTTGGTCTCCACAACATTCGTCATTGCAAGAAACAGACCCTCCATTTGAATAACGTCAAAAATATAACTTTTAAATCCTCTATCAATGTTCACAGATCCGCTAATGTCAAAAAACACAGGTTAAACCTTTTATCAATGTACACTTATCCACTAACGACAAAAGAAATAATTAGGTTCTTTGAGTGACCTTTATAAATTGGCTTCGGTGCCTTTCTTTTGTATCGATCGTAACAATTTATTGATTTCAGATTGGACCACAGAGTAAACGTATACATGTCAGATTTCAAATGCCCTGGTTACCAATCTTAAACTCTTGAAAGAAAACTTACATCCAGACTTGGGATCTCGTGACATAACTCGTCCAAATAAAATAAAAGTTTATCTAAGCTATTTCCCTTTAATATAAAATTGTTTAACAATCAGTTCATATATCTATACTGCTCCGACAACAAGATTTTACCGATAACAAGAGCGGCGTGATCAATAAACTACCACCATTAGATCACTACTACTACTACTACTAAAACTACTACTTCTATCATCAATCATCAAGTGATTTGTAGCCTTTCCCGAAATAGGATACTAACATTAATACTAACTGCCACCATCAGATCAATACTACAATCATCAGATCACTACTACTACAACCATCATCAGATCACTACTACTACACCCACCAGACAACTTATACTACCACCATCGTATCACTAGTGCTACCACCGTCACGTCATCTACTGTTGCTTTATTTTATTGTAGAAGTAGCAGTTGCATACTGTGAAGTTTAAAATAAATGTTTTCCTACAAGTTTCTTTGAAGCAGAAAGTGTGGGGGTAAACAACTGTATTCTATAAAAACCCGCAATATCTACAGTTTATACACAGCTAATGTAAACTAAAACCCCACAATATCTCGAGTACAGGGACAGCTAACGCAAAAAATAAAACACAATATATACAGTTCAGAAACAGCTTATGTAAACTATCGAACGTCTTTGTCTATGTTTGAAACAAATTTGTACGCTTCATGGCTTCAATAACCAGTTTAACTCTGGACATGTCCTTTAAGCGTGGCATTGTCGATGTTATAATTTTTCTATACCTATTTTGATGATGTGATTAGACATGTCCTTAAAGCTGGGCCTAGGCTTTGGTAGACATATTTTTCGATGCGCATTTTGATGATGTGATTAGACACGTCCTTTAATCTGGGGGTTCTCTTTGGTAGACATTTTTCTATGCGTATTTTAATGATGTCATTAGACACGTCCTTTAAGCTGGGCCTTCTCTTTGGTAGACATTTTTTATGCGTATTTTGATGATGTGCTTAGACACGTCCTTTAAACTGGGCCTTGTCCTTGGTAGACATATTTTTGATCCGCATTTTGATGATGTGATTAGACACGTCCTTTAATCTGGGCCTTCTCTTTGGTAGACATTTTTGTATGCTTTTGTCCATGATTTGAATTGATGTTCAGGACAAAATTCCTAACAATCTAGTGTGTTGGCTTATATTTGTTTGCAAAAACAACTTGACATTAACAAATGAATTTTTTTAGTGTTAGTGTGTATTTAGTTGACATGGTCCCAGTTTGACCAACACAAGTCTTACAGTTAACTTTAACCATGAAGACATTTGATTGATCAATCTTAAGTTAAATGTCAGTAAATCAGATTGCGGGGTTCTACATTTAAATTTAATTCAAGTCTTAAGTTGTGTTGGTGAAATCCAGGCCTAACTCTGTTTCTATGCCACTAAAGTTATTGCTCCATATTTTGTTAAAGGTGAAAACTTTTTTAGTATATAGACTACTTGATATTGAAAATGAAACTCTCTAAGCATGGTTACATTAATATGTTTATGACCTGAATAGATTCTTCGATACATCTATTCCTTAATTACATTTTTGAACTTTTTGTTGTTGAAAACCTTGCTAGCGCATTTACGCAGAAAGCAATGCGACGGACACATGAACATTGTTTGAATCCACATTCAGACATCAGGATTAGACCGTTCCGGTGGCCTAGTGATTAGAGCGTCCTCCTCGGATGAGGGAGATCGTGTGTTTGATCCCCGACCGAGTCATACCAACGACTTCTAAAAATAGTACCAACAGCTGCCTCGCTTGGAGCTCAACAATAAGAGGTTATTGTTAGCAATGGCCGGCCTAGTGTAATGATCATGTGACACGGTGGGACATGCTACATGTCTGCGGCATGATGCCCCAGTGCTAGACATCACTATAAATTGCCACACTTCAGACATCGTAGCGATATGACTGAAACATTGTTTTAAGCTACGTTATCTTTCTGACATCCCGCACTTGGTTTGGGCAAGGTGTAGGTATGTTTTTTTGACATCCCACATTTGGTTTGGACAAGGTGCAGGGATGCATTTTTGTCAGCCTGTATTTGGTTGGGACAAGGTGTAGGGATGGTTTCTTGTCAGCCCACATTTGGTTTGGGCAAGTGGCAAAGTGTAGGGACATCTTTTTGTCATCCTGCATTTAATTGGTCGGTGGGCAAGGACTGAATAGAGTTTGTTGAAAACTGACTCTTATCCTTCATGAACCAGTTATTTTTTTGGTATCCCGCATTTGGTTTGGACAAGGTTTTTGGGATGTCTTTTTGTCATCCCACATTTAGTTTGGGCAAGGTGCTGGGACGTCTTTGAGTTATCCCGCATTTGGTTTGGACAAGGTGCAGGTATGCTTTTTTGTCAGCCTGTATTTGGTTGGGTAAAGGTGTAGGGATGTTTTCTTGTCAGCCCACATTTGATTTGGGCAAGGGGCAAAGTGTCGGGACATCTTTTTGTCTCCCTTCATTTAATTGGTCCCTGGGCAGGGACAATAGAGCTAGTCACGCTTGGGCAGGGATATTAGGTTTAGGTGAGGCATTTATTGTCATCTTTCGTGTAAAAACTTTAGAAGCAGAAGATACTTAAAAGGACATTTTTCAGTGTCCATATAGGAATTTTCTTTCATACAGGTCAAGTATTATTCTTACGTTCAGCGTCCATACAGAAATGTAGATACAGACAGGGAGAAACATTTGACTCGCATGTAACATGTCTTTATACCATGTCATATCTATTGGGAATAAAGCATATACAATTTGGAAACTGGATTTTCTTTTAATTCTCTATGTGACAAGTAGTTAATGTATACAGTGTAAATGTAACAAAACAGCAAAATCTATTGATAATGATTGTGTCAGTGTTATGGGAGCTCTAAGACTGAGTCAATTATTTACACTAATGTGATAAATGTCTCGTGTAATAAAACAGTATAATTGTTTGATTGTTATTTATGCATGTATTTTAAGTTAGCTGTAAGACTGCCTTGGTCATCCACACAGATGTCACTAGTCTCACGTAGCAAACAGTTTGTTGATATGGATTAGATTGTGTATATGTCACAAGATCATTGAGATTGAGTCAGTCATTCACACAGATGTTACTAGTCTCATGTAGCAAACAGTATGTTGATATGGATTAGATTTGTTACATGACACAAGAGCAATGAGACTGAGTCAGCCATTCACACAGATGTCACTAGGCTCATGTAGCAGACTGCGTGCTGATATGGATTGGATTGTGCATATGTCACGAGAGCAGTGAGTCTGTGCCAATCATTCACACTAAGGTCACATGTGTCTCATGTAACAAGACAGAACAGTTTATTGAGAATGAGTGTATTTATGTCACAAAAACCATTAGACTAGGTCAAACATTCATACTAACGTGACATGTGTCTCATATAATAAGACAGCACAGTTCTTTAAGAATGAATGTCACCAGAACCATGAGATTGAGACAATTAATCACACTTGGGTGACATGTGTCTCATGTAACAAAACACCATTTCATTGCTAATGATTATTATATATGTTAGGATGGCTGTGAGAGGGAGATAATCATTTACACTAATGTGTTGTGTATCTTGTGTAATAAAACATCGCATTTTATTGATGTTTGCATAGATAGTCATGGTTAAGGTAGCTATAATGAGGTAGTCATTTACACTAATGTGATGTGTGTAATAAAACAACACATTTTATTGATGTTTGAATAGATAGTCATGGTTAAGGTAGCTGTAATGAGGTAGTCATTTACACTAATGTGCTGTGGAGGAGTTCCAAAAATATTGCCATGTTTGGTCTATATATGTTTGTGCGAAGCTTATTGCTTCTGTAGAGCTATAGTTAAGCGTGATAGAGTTTTGATCTTATAGTTTGGTTTTTGCAACTTTGTCTGCTGTTTCGTTGCCAGAGATTCCAATGTGCGACGGTATCCACATGAGCGCGACTAATTTATGCGCTGTGGTGATATCGTCGATTAATTCGCATGCTCTGTCGAGGAATTATTCCCTAGAGTGTGTATTGCGATTTTGGGTCGATTTGATAATGCTTAGGGAATCGCTTATAATGACTGCTTTAGGTATTTGGTTGTCTTTGATCCATTGTAGTGATTCAAGTATAGCTCAGAATTCAGTGGTGTAAATGGAGCAATAGTCAGGCAATCTGGATCCCGTTTGTATATTGAATTAAGGGATGACTATTGCTGCTGCTGTTCTTGATGGTTTGTTTGTTTTTGATCCATCGGTATATATTTTAACATAGTCCGGGTATTTTTGGTTGATTTCGTTTACCAGTACAGGTTTTAGTAAGTTTTCTTGTCCTTCTGTATTGCCTAATTTTGTAGCTTCAATGTTAATCCTTGGTGGTTTTTGTAACCATTGTGATTTGTTCTTGTCTGTATTGTTTGTTACCTGTGATTTTAGTAGAGGTATATTTTCTCTTAGTTCAAGTATTACTTTGCCAATTTGTATGATGGGTATCATTTTGGGTTTGAAGAAAACTTTACACTTTTGTATAGTATTTTGGTGGGATGGTTGTCTGGGTGGGTATCTAATCGAATGGAGTATCGGAGGAGCAGTTCTTGCCTACGTACTTTTAAGGGTAGTTCTCCTGTTAGTGTTTGTAGTTCTTCTAATGATGTTGAGGTGAGTGTTCCTGCGCATAATAGTAAGGCTTTTCTCTGGATAGTGTCAAGTTTTGTAGTACAGGTTGCTTAGCTGAGTTATATGCTTGGCAACCGTCATCCAGTTTTGATCTAATTAGGGTTTTATATATCGTCAGGAGGGTTTCCTGGTTGGATCCCCAGTCAGTCCCTGTGATGTTCCTGAGTAAATTGAGATCTTTGTTACAATTCTGGGTGAGTTGTTCAATGTGCTGTTTCCATGTGAGGTGGTTGTCGAAGAACATTCCTATAAATTATTTTACTACGTATTTGATTAATTGATTTTGTATATAGAAGTTTGGATAGACTATGTTGTTATTTCGTTTGAGGGTGAACATGATTGCCACAGTTTTTCATGAGATATTTTGAAACCCAATTTATCCGCCCATCTCCCTATGTTGTATAGGCTCTGCTGGATTTCTTTAACTACTGTGCTATTGACAGGATTTCCATACCTCCATATGCCACTATCATCTGCAAATTGTGATAAGTTTATTTTTGCGGAGGCTGCATTGAGGTCAAGGTCGTTTACCATTAGGTTAAATAGAAAGGGACTTATTACCCTGTCTTGCGGTGTTCCATTTTCAAGTGAAAATTCTTCCGAATGGGTGTTGCCTATTCTTGTGGTAATTTTCCGGTCTGTGAGGAAATCGCCGATCCAGCTGAACAAGCGTCCAGTTATTCCAAATTGGTTTAATTTGGCCATTAGTCCATTGGTCCATACTAGGTCGAACGCTTTTTCTAGGTCTAAAGAAACCGCTATGAGGTTACGATCGGTTTTCCTATGTGCCTTAAAAGCGAGTTTGATGTCTGTTTCCAATCTAAGAAGTTGATCTGTGGTGGAATGTTTGTTCCGAAAGCCACATTGATTTATGGAGAGTAGGTTATTGGTTAGTGGTTAACCTATTTGCGATTATTGTCTCCATTAGTTTGCAAATATTTTTTGCAAGGGAGATGGGTCGGTACGAATTTATGTTGTTTTGCTCTTTACCTAGCTTGGGGATTGGTATTACTATGGCCTGTTTCCATTTGGTTGGTAGTTGGCCTTTACCCCATATCCTATTAAACAGTTTGATTATGGCTATTGTTATATTGATAGGTAGATTTGTAGATTATGTAACCTAACTGATCCTTACCAGGGGATGTTTCGCTTTTGGATCGTAGGGCTATCTTCCATTCATGTACTGTGATGTCGCTATTTAGGTGAGATTATTTTGTTCCTTGGTCTTGAAACATTTGAGGTTGGGTTCCCTCCATTAGTTTTTTGTTTTCTTGAAAGTTTCTGGGGCTGAGGTAGTTGCTTTCCCTTTTATGGTTTTTATCTTGTCCCATATTTGTTTTGAGTTTGATTTTACACTCAGTTTAGAGCAAAAGGTTTGCCATAGATTAAGTTTAGCAGTTTTTATAGTTTGTTTTAGTGCTTTTTTCTTTATCTTTATATTGCTGGAAGCAGATATAAATTTTGGTGCGTTTATATTTATTTAAGGCCCTTTTTTGTCATTATGTGCTATAGTGCACTGTTTAGACCACCATGGTAGAGGGTTTTTATTTTGGATATTAGTTGTCTTTGGTATGCATCGGTTAGCTGCTTCTGTAATTGTGTATGTTATGTTATCATAATACATGTCAATACTTGTGCTTTCTAAATTATCTGGATTTACTCTAGCTTGTAATAATTGAAATTGGTCCCAGTCTGCCTGTTGGTACCTCCATTTAGGTGGGGTTTCGTTTGCAATGTGCTGAGTTTTTGTTTGAATATTGATTGTGATTGGAAAATAGTCCCTTCCTAACGCATCTTCCTGATCCACCCACCAATTTGTGATTTGAGCCAATTTTGTGGTAGTGATGGCTAGGTCTATGGCTGAGAAAGTGCCATCATCAAGGTTTAATCTAGTGTTCGACCCGTCATTTAAGATGACCAGATTGTTCTCAGTTATCCATTTTTCAACCATTTTCCCTCTTTGATCTTTCTTTATACCTCCCCATACTTCACTGTGTGCGTTGAAGTCGCCACAGATCATTAGATTGGTGTTGTTGTTGTTGTTATTAGTGATTGCCTTTAGTGAGATTAGGTTGGTAGGGCAGAAGGTACCCCTGGGTCGCATGCATTTATTATTTGACTGTTTGTGGTTCCTATATTTATCATTACTGACATTATTTCGATGCTATTATTGATGTTTAGGCTAAGGGGTACTTCTATTATTTCATAGTAGATTAGTGTATCTATTATAAAAAAAAATGCTAGTCCACCCCCTTTCCTCTCCATGGGTGTGTTTTTAAAGATTCCCTGGGCATAGCCTTGTAGTTTGGGCAGGCGTTTGTGTTCTTGTGTTATGAGGGTTTCCTATAGGCAGATTACGTCTGGTTTTACGGCCGTATTATTCAGTTTCTTCTGCAGTTCTGATAGGTTTTTAAGGATTCCTCTGCAGTTTCATTGCCAGATGGTGATTTTATTATTTTTTGTACTATTCATTTTTGACATCTTTATCTGTTAGTCTTGTGGTCCAATCAGCTAGTATGGTGAAAATGGTTTTGAGGGTTCTGATTATGCTACTGAGATCCTGCATTAGGGTTCATGTTGTTAGGTTCATTACTTCCTGTATTAATTCTGTGTTGGGGTGTGTGCTAGGTTTGGGGATGTTTGGGGTGACAGTTTTGTTTATATCTGGAGTGTGATTAGGTTGGTCATTTTTTGTTACAATGTGGGTTGTAGTTTTTGGTTCTTTTGTTTCCTGATTTGAGGGTATGTTTTGTGGTGCAATGTTTTCCTTTCTGATTCTGCGTGGAGGGTTTTGGTGCTCATTGATTGTTTCAGAGCTAGATTTTGGTGTGTTGGGTTGTTTTTACAAATAATGTTTTTGGCAGAATGGTAAGTGAGGTGTTTTTAGTTCATTAAGTCCACTATTTGTTTCTCTTTCATTGCAAATCTGCATTATGCCGATCTAGGATAATGGTTTTCTTTACAGTTAGCACATTTTTGTTTAGTTGTGTGGCATTCTCCTTTGTGTTGACCACCGCAGTACTTACATCTTGGTTTGAATCTACATCTGAGGGCATAGTGTCTCCAGTGCTGGCATGTGGTGCACAATCTTGGCCTATTTATGTAGTTTTCCAGCTTATGGTACACTCCTGACTGTGCTAGTTTTATTATTGAGGTTATTGGCTCGGTAGCCTCTATAACTGTTTTGTTTGTTCCTTGTGATTTTTAAGACGATATACTTTGGTGGTCTGTATTCCATTTGCTGTGAGTTTATGAAATAGGAGTTCATTGCTTATGTCCTTTTTGTATCTGTTTAGTGCTATTACTTTTTCAAAGATAGAGGTTTTAGTGGGTTCAGCCAGATTAGTTGTGGTTTCACTGTGTTTGGAGTTCGAGGTGACTCGTGTTTTCCTTTGAGTGCTATGGTGTCTCTCTACTTTGATCTTTATTGGGCCTATAGTTTCATTTTGGATGAATTTCTCCACCTGTTGAATTGTGCTGCATTGGACAATCAGATAGTTTTGCCTTGGTCTTATCAGATTGAATTGTCCAGTGTGAACTTTGGACAGTGCTGTCATAATACTATGGGTACTTAGACTAGTAATTCTGTTGCACCTGCTGCTTATGTATATGGCGTGTTCGATGGAATGATAATTGTAAATTTTGTTTTGTAGGTTGTGTTGTTGTTTTATTTCCTGTTTTAAGTTAACCTTGATTGTGTTTTTTTGTGGCTGTTTTGGGGTTTTTGAGGGTCCTTGCCATTACCTAGGTATGTGTTCTGGGTGTTTTGGGTTGTTTGGGGTCTTTGGGTTGCCATATTAGTGTTGCTGCTGGGAAGTTTTGTAGTGTCTAATTCATTGGATTTGTTCCCATAGGTTGGTGGTTCCCTTGCTGTTATTATCCCAGATGGTCCAGGAGTTTGTCTTGAGTGCATAGTTTCTTTCCTAATGTTTTGGTTTATTGTTGTTTGCTTGATTTCCTGTTGTTTGTTTGTTTGGATGTTTCTAGAATTGGTTAGTTCATTTTTGGTGAATTTTGGGGTGCTGGTTATGTTTATGTGGTTTAATTGTGGGTAGTTTAAGGTATGTAGGTTACTGTCAAATTCATTTTTTACGATTGAAATAATGGTGTCTATATCTTCATTTGTGTTTCTTTTTTCCGCTTCCTTGAAGAGGATTGGCGATAGTATTTTCATTGCATTTATATTGTTCCCTGGAGTGCAGTTTTGTATTTCTAGTAGTTTATGTTGGTGGGATGGGGGTGTTAGTTATGTCTGCTGGTTTGTGGTTTGTTTGGTATGTGTTTGTGACCAGAAGTTAGGGTCCCAGTGTAATGTTGGTTGAAGTCGAATTTGCTGTGGTTGGTACGACTTGTGTTAATCTTGCTTGTTGTACATGCTTTATTGGTGCTGTTTGGAGTTGTGATACATCCAGTATTTGTACTGATTTATAGATAGGGTTGTTTGGTGGTTTGTTTGTCTGTTTGCGTGTTTGGATTGAATAGAACCATTTCTTTGAACCTAGTTTGCATTCTTCTACTTAAATTGCGTATAGCACTGAATGATGACTTATCTTTTCTTTTTGTCCTAACCCAGTCTGCTCCTCCGCTAGAAGCCTCTCCTTTGCTCCTTTGTTTTCTGTTACGTGTTCCTATCGTTCCTTTGCTTGAGAGTTCCTTTGTTCTGTGCAATTCCTTTGTTCACGGCTTGGCCATTTGCTAATCGTTTCTTCTTCTTGGTATTATTTCTTTGCTCTTGTTTTCCTGTTCCTTTATTCTATTTGAATTGGTGATGGTGCTGGCCGCACTTAGTAGAACTTTTAAAATTATACACCAAGCCGGTTTTACACATTAAACAAATCAAGCGAATTAAGAGATAGTTTTCAAACTTGACGTTATGGGAATGACGCCAATAAATTAAACAGCGTAGTTTACATCTGACAGTTTGTCATTCTATGTAATTCTGAACATATTTAAAAGATATTGAAACAATCGTCACAAAAACCTTACACAATTCTCTCTCGGCAACATGGTGTAATATTCGATAACAGAACTATATCCATTTGCGAAGGAACTTCAATAAAATTTGCAATAATATCAGAGCTAAAAAATACGTTTGTTCGCTGTGACGTCAGGAACGAGATTGAGAAGCTACTTCAGCACTGGAACATGCGTCGTGAACAAACGTCTGGAGAAAGGGAGATATCGGGACATAACTCGTTCAAGTAATGATGTGCAATTATGAAAATCCATTGCATTCATGGTCTTGCCAATGTACAGGGACACGATAAATATGGCTGATATCCAACATTCCTTAGCAACATTATGGAGTGGAAATCAGGGTGGAAGGGTCACGAGTGTTTTAAAATGACAAAGTTGAATGCTGGAAATATAACTGGGTCAAGAGATTAAAGGTATAAATCGATATGCTTCAGAAATAAATCCAGGAGGAAATTATCAAATAGCACAAATCTCGCAATGTTATTGTGAAATTCTTGGAAGCGCATTCATTCATTTTCCCCGTAATTTTATACCTCATATCAAACACAGCTGAAATCCAACAAACCTTGCAACACTTGTGCTGCAGAAAATACACAGTCATAATCATATTGATATAACTTATGTAAATGGTAAATGACGTAATGGAATGCATGCAATGAAACACACTCCTAGTCGCATAACTTCTGTAAATGACGTATGCGTGAGGTCAAACACACTCAATGTCCATCTTGGATGAGTTGCTGCAGAACTGACCATAGTTCATTCGTAAGTCCCAATAGCATAAGTTTGCCAGTTTTTCGCATATTCCTTTGTATTCTTATCCCACTCTCCTGGAATAATTTGCTCATGTAATTTACAATAGCATGCTGGAAAATAAATCGAAAGTCTAACTGATTATTATATAAATATATATTTTTCATATTTTTAATTCAACAGGTTCAGATATGTATTCACATAAATCATTGGCTTTACTTCATGAAGTTCTGTATAATTTCTCTAACATTTCTGGGGTTTTGTACCACAATAAAAGGGGACATTTTTACAATCACGATACATTGTAATGCACGCACGATAACACTCGCCATCAGAATTGCATGATTAGAAAAGGGACTTTTTTCCAAAACTAAGATGCAGTCATAGTTGATGAAACTTGTCGCTATACTCACTGGAGATAATCGGAGAGTACAAACAGGGGATAGTTTATGTGCATTTCAAGGTATATAGGACAAAATATTAGAGTTAGCTGAAGTGAAAAACGATATCTTGGACATAATGTTTGACACTGAGTTCTTACACGAAGCTGGTGTGCAACATGATATCAAAACATGAGTGAAACAGATAAAGAGAGAAAAAACTAAAGATTACTTTGTCGCTGAAATCTTTTATTACACTTTCCAAAATCCAGAAAAAGGAAGGAAAACGCGCTGAGTCATATCAAGATTGAAAATATGGTTAGAATTAACCGCGTTTGAAGAAAAAAAATAATCCCATGTTTCATATCACATTCCATTATGTAAACTATCTAAAATAAGAAACGTAGCTAAAATTAATTTCAGCATCAGTTTCAAAAATATAGTCTGCGGAATTATATTTTAAAGAACAATTTTAAGTGGAAGAACTAACAATTTGTCTGAATAAAATACAGTGGAATCAAACTTATTTTGTAAACCTGAGTATAAGACAAACAAACATTTGCAACATGAATATAGAATTATCACAAGGAAAATCAGTTGTTTTGATTGTGAAATAAAGTTTGACAACTTAAATATTGTAACAATGTGTTGATACTTTTCCATTACTGGGTAAAAAAGCGTGAATTTTATTTGTGCATTGTAAATTATTGTTTTGTGTTTGAAGCACAAAATAAGGAGAACATTGTTTAAAGTGTGCTTATTTGTTAACAAAATCCGTCGAAATGGAAATTAAAAGTTTAGTCCCCGTGTTTAAAACGTATATTGAAAATATATGCTTAAATTATCTATTCATTGCATCAATAGCATGTGTAATTGGGATTTTTAACACAGCTTTAATACTTTTCCATGTCTGCAGTGTGGCAGTTTATAGCAATACCTAGCACTGTGGCATCATGTCGCAGATATGTAGCATGATGTCCCACCCAGTCACATCTTCCTGACACCAGGCGGACCAGTCCTTACAATGACCTCTTTATGATTATCGCCTAGCGATGAACCTGCTAATTTTATTTTTATAAGTTTTTGGTATGACTTAGCAATCCAACAAATAACCTCCCGCGTCCAAATAGGACGCTCTAACCAACATGTTACCGGTATGGTTACAATGCATTAATAATTTTTTGTATTAAATTAAAACATACAAATAGAGAGTTTGAAAGCGAGTACATGAGTTTTCTGTATAAGCTTGAAGGTATTTAATGACTTTAAATTTGTAAAATTTTGCCAGAAATCTGCTTGCAATTAGCTTGCCTATACGGTAGGTAGTGTGTAAAAGGACATGCCCTTCAAAGTCGGAAACCTATGTTCCATCTGAGATGTAAAGAAAAGATTGAGTTGCCTATGACTGCTCTAATGCTACGTCTTTAGGCTCGAGTAAACAGTAACACAAGAAAGAGTGAAAACAACAAGCTTTTAAAAATATATTAATGTATTTCCCTGGAAAATTCTGTACAAACAAAACAATATGAACTTACTGTTTTAAGAATCAAATCCAATTATAATCCTGGAATAATTCACGGATAAAATTGGTGAAGTGCAATTAACAAAATTTTCTAATGATTTGAAGTTCGAGTCCTGACGTATATTCCAAGGTGGAAGACGATGACGTAAGCTGTAATATGTAGTGCTGAAATGTACAGTTCCTTGTAGAAACAAGAAATATTTATCCGGTTTTGGAAATCAGAATACATTTATTAAAAACTTTATTTGTTCAGTAATTTCACACGAGTACACTTACTTTCCAGGAGAGAAAAAAAGAATTAATCCTTTTGAATCCAAGTAATTTGAAACAACTCCAAACAGCACAACATACGACTTCCAGTTTAAATACCCGACTACTGAGACTATCTCTCTAAAACAAAGGATATATCGTATTCTAAAACGCAAAAGGGGATTCACGTAATCGTGATCCAGAACCTCGTCGAAATCAGTTACGTGTTAAAGATCACGTACACCCGGTGTGGTCAGGACAAAAACCAATCATTTTACTGTAAGGAAAAAATATTGTTTACATTTTAAATCAGTAGTCTCATCATGACCTCGACAACAACCAATCATTTTAAAATAAAAATATAACTTATTTACGTGGTTGCTACTAATTTTGAATCAAGGTCAAACTATTTTCTCAGAAAGGTATCATCTCTAGTTAGTAAATTTACATTACAATAGCATTTAATAAAAAATGATTAAAAAAATAAAACTGACAAACAATAAAATTGAAATAAATATATATTAGATCAGATATAATTAAATCAAATATAGCATATCAAATCGATTAATATGTCCAATACAACATTTTTCAAAATTCAAAGATAATCACCAGTTTTACAATGTAGACAGACCAATGACGCAACTCTTCAGTAGATGTTTATGCCTGGCCCCTGATACGAACATGGGGATGGAATGAACACTATATTTCATGAAACGCCAAAATGCCTAATTCAATTTTATTGAAAGCATACGTTAAACAATTTTGAAAAGAATGTGTGAATAAAAAGGGGAAATGTAAAAAATACAAAAGCACATACGTGTTTAGTTCAGGGCTTGGGGGAAAGAACTTGTTTCATTTAGCGTTGGAACAGTCTCAGCCATACTGCTGCGACATTCCTATTCTAACTCATGCATTCTCACCCCTCGTAATGAAATACATGTAGATTGTATCTATATGTAGAGTGATTCTCCATAATCAACTAATGACAAATTGAAGTAACACAGTGGATATTAATATAAATGATTTAATAACTTCCTATTAATTTATTTAGTTTTTATACTTATTTATTAACTTTATATTAATTTATTTGTATACTGATTAGTTAGATTGAGTTGGTCGATTATTAAGATCCGTATGCAGTAGAACTATTTTTATTATTAATTAATTAGTTTATTTTGCAACAATCTTATACTTTAAAAGAAACACTTGGTTCAATGATTAATTTGAAACTTACAGAGTAACACTAGTCCTAGTTGTTTCAGCATGTACATGCAATCCATTAAATTTACACATCTATTATAATGTCTGATTATGGTTTGAAACATGCAAAGTAAACTTGTCAGAAACCCTCTTCTTGTGCATTAATTGGGAATTCATTTATAACAAGAGTTTATATACAGTCACGCAAACATGGAAACATGACTACATACTACTACGCAGAGTCCTTCAACAATTTGACTTTTTTATATAAAAAACGGCTTACATGGGATTACAAATATTTTGGACCACAGCTGAGACTAGCAGTATTTCTATGTATGTATGATTTCTTTGGACAAATGGATTACCTCTTGTTGACTATGTTAGATGGTATTTACAAGTTACACATGCAAACATTGAATTGTGTACATGTTAGCTTGAATAATAAAATCAAACAAACAAATCGGTGAAAGTTCTTATTGGATGAGCTAAACATTGGCAAAATACTAACATTTTTCTCACAGATAGCCGTCACAAATATAAGTGTCTAGCTATATTCATTTATACAGCATGTTACCTTTCCTCTGTCACTATGTGTCTGCCTGTCTCTCAAACATACCCACTTAAATGGATGAGAGCTAAATAGGATATACTCATAATGCTCCTGAAAAAAATGAGAATCCGGTCATATTCAATTCAATTTATGTGTGACACATGCCATCGCCTTATGTAAAAACCATTTAAATTTCATGGGATAGCGTGGGAGTGCTTTTCTTCATCTATTTCACCCATCGAATAGCTACTAGAGATAGATTTTAATAAATGAAATTGATCTGAAGGAAGAAAGACCTGTATTATATAAATTTATTGAAAAATGAACAAAATATATCCAGGATAGGATAACCAATCAGTATAATGGCTTATTATGAAACCAACTGTTTTTAAAAAGTAAATAAAAGGATGATTGTAAATTTATACATGGTCTTTTTTTATACTAAATTTACTCTTCTGAGACTTGCTGTTGTTGGAACAATTATTATCAGGAAATATGTGGCATGTGTTTTGTTTTCGTACATACGATACATATAGTCATGATAATTTTAGCCCATGTCCATTGCTCGGTATGCCGCATATAATGATGATACAATCACTGATAAACGGATACAGGTATTAAGGACAAAATTCTCCTTCATTTGAAAGTATTTAATATAACCATTCACACTCTCAACAGGGGCTCCGAGTGGCTGAGTGGTCTAAAGCGATCTTCGTTACGTATCACTGCCATCTCACCTCTGTCTGCGGCAGTTCGAGTCTAAGATTCAGCCAATGTGAGTATGTGAGAAAGCTTGCCAGTAGCTTCTCGTGGGTCGGTGGTTCTTTCCGGCGTTTTCCCGGGTTATTCCTCCACCAATAATACTGGCCGCTATGTATAGCCAACCGTGTGCTGAAAAATGGCGTTAAACCCTACAACAACAACAACAACAACAACACACTCTCAACAATCCATAGAACGTCTTTGCCAAGCTTGTCAAGATTTGCTTCCTAGGTCGTGTGCTGTTTAGAACATTCCTGTAGGCTGGCTTGTCCACACGGAAACCTTGGTATTCAATAGAACTGACTGCATCCTGGAAACTTGTGTCCAAACAAATGCTTACCATCATGATTTAGCCACTGATTTGTATTTAGGAAATTGTTCATAAACCAGTTGATTGTGACTGCCGCAGTATTGTTCGTGTCATCAGTAAATTTTGTTCCAAAGACAGTCAATATATAGCTATAAAGGCCACCTAATGCTAAGGACACTCAGTATATTACCATATGTGCCAATTAATACCGTGGGCTTTGCATACGGTCCAAAGGCACTTGATACATAACCATCTTTGGTCACCAGGACAAGTGTTTTCACATGTGGTTGAATGACACTCAGTATATAACCACTTGTGTTTACCAGTAACATGGGTTTTACATACGGTACAGGGGCAGACAGTATATAGCCATAGGTGTTAACCAATACCAACGACACCAGTAACATGGGTTTTATGTATGGTTTATGGGCAGTCAGTATATAACCATCTGTGCTAACCAATACCAACGACACTCAGTATATTCTATATGTGCCAACTAATTCTATGACTTTTAAAGTGGTCTATGTTCTGTGAAACTTGTAACTGCTACATTTTGCATATAACATAAAGCTATGTCTAACACAGCAATGCCATGCTTGATGATTTTAGAGGTGAACCGGGTATTTGGAAGAATAGATTTATTATCCTTTTGTACAATATGACGAAGTAGATATGTGCATGTTGATCTCAGTCTCTTATGTACATCGACAGAGATCTGAAAATTGATTTCGTTAGTCCTGTATATTCAAATAACTTTCATCAGAAAGTAAAGATGGGATAATAAATTTTAAACAAAAGGATGATTTCAATCATGTGTTCGAACACCTATTACAACGTCTCCTATCAGATGTTGATAAAATATGAGCTTTTTTATCCTATAACAATGTCAGCGATGAATGATAAACAATATTGTTTTAGAAGGCTTAGACAACGTTTGAATACTCTACAAAACACCTTTATAAGCATGTCTGTTTCCCAGCCTTAGCTACTACTATTATTAGGTTGTAAATGAAATTTCCATAATTGTTGCATACTACACAGTACTTATGGCTTCAAGCACTTGATTGTGACTAAATATTTTCTCGTCTTCTCAACGTCAATCTCATAATGAGAATCATTGGTACTTGTACCAGACACAAATACATAAAATAATGTAACTTTTAGATATTTATTATACATGGCAGTGCAGGCTAAACAAACTAAGTCATCATTTGAAATGTTTCCTAAATACATTTCTGTAAGTATTTCTTAAAACCTCCTCCAGTTTATTTGCTCGGACATTATGCATACATACACATATACGTACATCCATATGAACATACGGAAAAACTGCAATAAATTTTTTTAAAGTTTCGATTGTGTTTTTTAATCATATATGGATTACGGTAGTTGTAGTTTTTGGTTATTTCTTATTTGAATTTTTACTATCCTGCAAACTACAATACAAGTAGTAGAGTAGTGGAGCCTTTCAAGTTGTTACTGCTAAGTATGGGCCGTTTTGCTAGAAAAGTAGCCCCATTGTATTATGCCCAAGCTATGTTCAGTGCCAATGTATGAGTACACCTGTTGTGACGCCTGTAGTGGGCACCATTATTTATATATTTACTTGCTGAATTATGCAATAGCATTATAAGTAGGATATAACTACTTTACATAGATTATTATATGGATAGACCAACAACAAACTTGATCATTCATTTATCATTTTCAAGACAAATGCTGTTTTGCAATTCATTGTTCCACACAAGTTTCTTTTAAATAGTTATAATAACTATTTCACGCTACAAACAATTTAGTTACCGGTTTCCTAACTTAGCAATTTATTTCCTTTTTTACTCGCCACTGCACAGTTCTGACTGGATGACTCTGAATATTTCTGTAAAAGGTACTTAGATCCCATTTCCTTAGTATTTAGGTATTTATAATGACATTAAAATAAAAATGAAGGTTTTATTAAGTAACATTGAAATCACAGTATTTCAAACAGAATAACTGATGTTCAAGCTTTTAATTCAGACTCCAGATATATAACAACATGATATTTTCATAGACAGTATCTAAAAGTATAAATCGAATAGAAAAGGAAAGAAATATTGCAATAGGAGTAAGCTTGAATCGCTAAGGGCAACATCCATGTAAGTGTATTTATCTGCATTTATATAAATGTATTAAGACAAAAGCGAATAATGTAATAAAATGAGAAGAAAATAAAACTCACTCTGAAAAGGCTAGAGTGTTTCAAATTTTAAGATGAATAAATAACGAATCGTTTTACTATTACACCACGGCCCCATTTTTATATAATGGTTTATATAGATGATGCATGACCTAGTGAGACTCCTATATATTATCTTGTAACCAAAACTTCATTACATTGTGGCCAATTAGCCGGCATATCCCATTAATGAGGCCTGTCAATCGTCCAAAATGTCCAAGTGCCTTGCATGATATAAAACAAGGACTCTCACATGCACTGACACAGTTTTTGGTCATTGGCAATAACTGGCTAATTGATAGTCGTTACATATGGATAATGTTTTCAAAGCAAAGTGCTTGGAATAATGTCAGTATCTGTAAAAATCAAATGAGATTATTACTCGCTAGGAGCATTTTAACAAATGATGTAAATTTACATACAAGTACCAACAGAGTAAAATCTTGAATTGATATCAACAAAAACAAGATCAATATATTAATGAATAATACAGGAGTCACCACTACATATCCATGCAATATTATAAGCAATGAGACATAAAGGGCTACCTCAGACAGGAGATGAAGTTTTACAAACTCTGTTAATTAAAAAGTCCAAAAATGGTCCCATAAGTTTCCCAGGATGTGTACTACTATTAATATTGGTTTGTATAGGTTTCCAAGTATACTGGTTTCATCAGTGAATTATCTTAAAAGCCACTTATATAATGTCTGTACTTCGTATTTAAAAGCAACGTCTTTCTAAGTCTGGAATAGCTATTTTCCTAACTCACCTTCACTATATATCGCAACATCAGTATTTCAATATTATTCGCTTGAGGGTTTGGGTTCCCCATTCCCTAAAACTTTTCTAATCACTTTTTGCAAGGTTTGTTCCAAGTTTTGTTCCAATGTTTTGGCGAATTCAGCGGTATTTGTTTTCATTTATTCTTTTAAGTTTTGCTCCAATGCAATGGCATTTGCTTTAATTTCATCTTTCAGCTCCTGTGTTTCTTTAGTGAGGTGTGTTAGTATCTGCTTATGTTCTTGCATTTGCTCCTCTAGATTTTTATGTGATATTTTCATTTGATCAATTTCTTGACTCTGCATTGAATACATTGCTTTATCTGCCTGAACAATGTGTGGAAATCGCTTAAACACTTTATTATCCAGCTTAAGTTGTTCAAAGACATGTTTAATTTGTGAACATATGAGCATGAATCCTGATTTTTTATTGGTGATTCCACCAATATGCAGTCCTATAGCCTCCAAGTCTCTAATATCTCCACCATTACAATGGAATATCAACGCTCCTGAATCCCCTGGCTTTGCCAATGTTTTTCCACCACAGGGCTTTACCACCACCTGTCTGAAAAATGTTGGATTGGACAGGTAATCCACTTCCTTCCATGATTTACCGATAGCATCTACTACTCGAACTGATGCTTCATTCCAAATCAGACGGCCAGATGTAATGCCTGTAACACTTCCATACTTCATCACTATGCATCCTCTATTCAAAGTATTCAAGTCTTCTCGAATCTTCCCACTAGTGTACATCATTGGCTGCTCTTTTGTAAAGCCTGTATTTTAAACAAAATATAAAACCATAATGGTATCAATGGCAGTTTTCTTAATGTACAATTTCTTAATTTAAAGTTTCGGTTTTCAAAATGATACGCAATGTTAAAAACTATATAACAAACAATTATTGTCAAAATGCTCATTCTATGTAACATTACCTATACGATCAAATATATATAAATAAATGTATATATATATATATATATATATATATATATATATATATATATATATATATATATATTTATATATATATATAGAGAGAGAGAGACAGTATTTTACATTTTTACATATATATAAGATACATTTTATTGTATCCAATTTGTACATTTATGAATAAGAGGCACCAAGGACCGTCCACCCAACTGAGATCTCTCATAACCAAATGTAAAAGCCATCTGAATCAGTAGAATGCTTTATATAGATTTTGTTTAAAATGGCTGTTGACTGCATATAAAATGAAATAAAAAACCTCAATGTGTCTTTATTTTCATTATCTATATTCATATTTGACAACACATCAACATAATTCGTCCAATACCAAAATATCTTTCTGCAAGGTTGATTTCTATAGAAGTTGCTCAGGATGAGGTTTTTGAAAGTTGTTAAAATTTTATTTTTTGTTACGTTTAATATTGGTGCCAGCATTTAATAATGGACTGACATCAATGCATTTGAAAAACCATTTAGCTAGGGCATTCTATGTTAAAATAGTGATATTGTGTTAAACGATTTTTGAGAAAGTGTATTTTATTTTAGGCAATAAGTTCTATTTCATGGTTAATCAGCATTATGTTTTAAAACTTGTAAAGCCCATTATGTCTTGTAACATTCGCAAATGCTTGGAAACCGTTCATAGCAATATGCTTTCTGTCCAGCTTCATTGAAATTTATCTAGTATTTAGAAGAGGCTTAAACTATGCTTATGGATCATATATTACACATGCCAGAATATACATGCAGGGCACAAGGCAATACAGTCATATCACCTAAATACGATATTACAAAAATTATAATCATGTGAAATATTTATCAGAATGAAACATTAAATTTGATTTTCTAAGTAAATGCTTTCCAAGTAATGTATCTTTGTTGTAAAGGTGAGCCTATGTGACAACAAATTATGCAAAAATCTGTATTATTGCTTTTCGTCAGTACCAAATCTACTTTCTATAATCCTGTATTCAGATCTTAGTTTTTAATACTAGATGTCCAGAGATTTGATATTGCACAAAAGACGTTATTTGATTTAGCTAAAAATCTAAATCTTAAACACTAAGCTAAATCAAAGAAAGTTTCAACACTGACATTAATTCTGTGTGAAAGAGATCACCATGTTGTACATGTTCCAAGTTTGGCTCAACATAATTTTGCTTTTCAAAATGTTAGCCCAGTTTGTTAATAAACTTAACAAGACTTAATTCTTTGCATGTATGTTAATTCAATTCAGTGCTTACATTACAAACGTATGAAATGAAGATCAATTGCTTTCAGCAAACACGAAGAAGATAATAAGTAGCGTGAACAAATTATTACATCTCATCAAAAACATTAAAAAATGTGTCATCTTGCCATAATTTAATTTCAACTAAGTCATTGTTAGAATGAAGCCGAGAACACTCGGTTGTGGCCAACAGATAATCTACGTTAATAAAAAGCCCATAATATTGATATTTAGCTTCATTTTAAGTCCCTTGAATTCTTTTTTAGAACAAATCAATCCTCTTTTGATGATAGCCTAAACGATATAAAGATTAAAACAGTAAAATATTTCATCTATACTATACATACCAATATCTAAAGAAGTGTCCAAAGGAAAATTCCCCGCATCTGGTCTTCTTGCATCATCAGTGATTTCGATGATGGCTACATCAACAGAGGGTGTAGATTCATTACCCTCCTCAAATACTATATGGCGCACCTTTCCAAATTCAGCAGTTGGGGTGGTGGGTGAAGGCCGGTATATTTGTATTACTTTCTGTCCTTTTGCAAGATCATCGTTATATTTACATTTATTTTGGTTTGTATATTTGGCATACACCTTTCTATCCCCCTCACTCAAGACCACGTGGGCAGCTGTGATGCAACAAACTCTATCATCAGGTAGGTCAATAAATCCACCAAGAGTCCCACTTTGTTTATCGTTTGGTGAAATACAGCAGCCCATTCGTAACTTACAAAGTCTGTCGACTGCACTCTCTCGTGTATGAAACACAAATTCACCCTCTCTTACATCCGTGGCTATTCCATCAATATCTTTTGGAAACTCCTTCTCACCTATTGGAATGATTCCCTTTACAGGAACATAGAGGACAATACATATCATTTCCATCAGTTTTACACTACTGTAACTGCCATTAAAACCAATTGCTTTGATAGTGGATGCAGTGATAATACTAAGATTGCTATGTTCCTTCATAAGTCTCTCTGTGTTTCTAGCAATACATTCCAGAACACGTTCAGTATCATGCGACATGCTGCTTACAGTTTTATCTGTCATCTCTGAAATAAATGTTTCCTCACTGTTGGGTGTGTGTTTGTACCGAAAGAGAATGTCATAGTCCTGAAATATTTTTGGGAGATGTGACTTTCCTGGTACGTGTGTGTGTTTGCAGATATTAGCCACAAACAATGGAGAGTATGGGTTCTGCAGTCTATATCCACACCATACACTTGTCACATGTGGAATCTTTTTTCTCAGCACATTAGACATTCCTCTAAGAAGACTCTGAACACCCTTGTTGTATCCACATTCTTTTATTGCACCTGTCACAACATTTTTAGCTGGATACATTTTCTCTCGAAATATATCTCCAATTTTCCTAAAGTTCACTTTCCTAAGAATGTTTATAAATTCTAAGTCCATATCTTCATTCATGTCTGCAATTATATATATATATATATATATATATATATATATATATATATATATATATATATATATATATATATATATATATATATATATATATATATATATATATATATATATATATATATATATATATGTGTGTGTGTGTGTGTGTGTGTGTGTGTCCTATATTGCCTTTGATATAAAGTATTAAGTATTGCAATATTGCTTAAGTTTGGCAGTTGTACAGGTTTTCTGACTACTTTAATTACAGTGTGTTAAAATGGACTGAGACTCTCAAATACCGTACAACATCAAATACTATACTCTACAGAAATTACCGCTTCTTGTGGGAAGGACATGAATATGAGACAAAACCAAGCCCATTACAAACGTGAGTGGGGCCCCGAGTGGCCGTGTGGTCTAAAGCGCTCTCCATCACGGAGCACTGCCATCTCAACTATGTCTGCATGGGTTCTAGTCTCGGGCTCGGCCAATGGGTATATGTGAAAAAGCTTGCAAATAGCTTTTTGTGGGTTGGTGGTTCTTCCTGGGGTTTTCCCGGTTTCTTCCTCCACCATTAATACTGGCCACAATGTATAGCCTATCTTGTGCTGAAAAATGGAAAAATGGCGTTAAACCCTTTAACAATAACAACAACAACAACAACAACAACAAACATGAGTTATACAAGAAATTAGCAATCTGTCTTCATGAAAGTCTACTCTTGGGATGGAGGAGGAGGATAAAAGTAAAATGTCTCAAAGACTACATCATATACATCAGAACGCTTGTGGAATAATCTTGATAAACTGAAATGTTCAAAGAAAGAAGGTTTTATAGGGATCATTTTGGGCTGCATTCGTTTAGGACTGAACAATGAAAAGAAAGTTTGTAAACGCATAACAAATTAGATTATTAAGATTATACAATCATATTATGTATGCTATGTCCTGCTTGGATATCAAGGTAATCATATCACCTTATGGGTCAGGACTGTATAATGAAAATAATGTTACAGTAGTATTATGAAAATGTGGATATGTTTTATGGATCTAGGTCAAAGTCTTCTATCTTCCATGACTGTGTCCTTACATCACATGCGAGAACACATGAGCACCTGCAAAATGTTGTCAAACAAGGTTACCACGAGACACCCGTGTGAGAGTAAGGTCATGTTGGGTAGAACACTTAAGCCTAGAACAATAACCAAACAAACTGCGTGTATCATACTACATAAAAATCACTCACTTATAAATCCATACGATTGATAATTATGTTAAATCCTGGAACAATACAGAGAGATATTTTTGTAATGCACCGAGTAGAGTAGTGATACAATTTTTAAAGTGGCTTCATTATTCGTCCATTCAGGCAGAGTTGCGATCAGAAGATTTTCAGGGTCATCGCCGCTGTGGTGAATATACTGAAAGTATGATCAGCAAGTTTTCATTTAAGACCATCTAGACCTCCAGACTATCTTGTATTTAGAACCCTATGCTGACAAGATATTCAAGTCAGAAAGAGTAGCGATACAAATTTCAAGATGGACAAATCTAGGCTGTTCTGGACTGAAACAATCTGAAGTTGAATTCATCCCTTCTGATTATTTAGGTACAAATAATGAACATGATAGGACTTGCTTTCAATGGAACATCTACATAACGGGGTAATGAAATATGTATAAACAAACTGTCATAGAAAGGTTCACTCTTAGAATTACTGACACACTGAAACATCAATTTGATTTTTCTATACATATCAGTCTCAAATATGTTCCTCCCAGGATGGTCCATATTTCCTGTTGGCGAAGTTTAAATTATGGTTGTTTCCTGGACTAGAGCTGCATGGCTTCGTAAAACTTTGCAGACAGCTGCTGTAAGAGGACATGATGACCTCGCTCCCTGGTTTGTTTGTAAGTTCCTGGAGCAGATGTTAAGGACTGGTGTCGCTTATCATTCAGACCCTAGGAAGCAAGTTCGCTTTCTTAAAAGGGTCTATGCCTGCACTAAAAAGGAATTGTGCCTTTAATGTTCAATACAATCTGACCGCTCAGGTGGCCTAGTGGTTAGAGCGTCCGCCTCGGATGCGGGAGGTCGTGGGTTCGATCCCCGGCTGAGTCATACCAGAGACTTAAAAAATGGTACTAACAGCTGCCTCGCTTGGCGTTCAGCATTAAGAGATTAGTGTTAGGACTGGTCGGCCTGGTGTCAGGATAATGTGACTTGGTGGGACATCATGCTACATGTTTGCGGCATGATGCCCCAGTGCTAGACATCACTATAAACTGCCACACTGCAGAGATCGTAGCGATATGACTGAAAAATTGTTAAAGCTACGTTAAAAATTAAAATCACATCACATCAATACAATCTGTCAAAGGCTTGTAAAATAGCAACAAAAAAGCAATCTTCACTGAACTCAATCAAAAATGAAATCAGTGTATGACAAAAATATAAAAGAAAACACTTTTCAGTGTGGTAATATAGTTTTATAAGTCTTGTCATTACCCTAAAATCCTATTCAGTGTGGCAAAATAGTTTTAGAACTCTTGTTAGTACCCCAAAATCCTATTCAGTTTGTGTTGGTCCTTAAACAGTTGAAAAAAGTGACTTCAATTAGGTAATCAATGTCCCTGAGAGGCAGAAACCTGAATAACTATGCCATATACTAAATAACTATGCCATATAAATATGGCAAATGAATATGTTGACAGGAATCCCTGTTAATCAGTCAAACAAATCAGCTGACCTGTCTCGCACAGTGAGAATAAAAACGATGGATCGCATTACGATTATACTGACTTTGTTTTACTAATATTTGGTAATCAGAAATATCAGAATCTCTCACATCTACAACCAAAGGAAATAATGAACTGAAATATAAATATGAGTTCTTGTTTCTAGATGTTTCAGTTAGAAGAATTAAAATCTACCATGATGTTGGAGTTGTAGAGCCTACACCCGTGAAACAAAATCCTTACAGAATGAATCATCTCAAGCAGGAATATTTTGAAAAGGAAAATTGAATTTTGTTAAGAAGATAATTTATCTGTAAATGTTACTGGAGTTCGTCATGCATTTTTGTGCCAAAACTATATACTATTCTCTGTATGTGTACTGACTGTAGAGAAGTCAACAATGTGATCAAAACTGATTAATTTCCAATAGCAAGAATCGATAACTGCATTGGCACAATTGGAATGCAAAATATTTAGTCGGGAGACTTTGATAAATGTTAGGTCATATTTAAGAATACACCAGTTATTTCAGCTACAGGTTTCAACCAATAATTCAAAATGTGTGTTGATGCAAGCGTTGTCAGGGTTGGTAGAGTATTATTTCACAAAGGCAAAAATGATGTGAATCATCTGCTGTCCTATTTCTTTAAAACATTAAACATGCACCAGTTAAATTATTCCACTGAAAAGTTTTTTGCTTTAATTTTGCTTTCACCTTACCCTGAAGTGTGTATTAATTTAGCTCCTTCATCGATTATTATATCCAATGATCACAGACCCCGACCTTTAATTCCATCAATATAGTGAGAGAAAAATGACCAGAGATAGTTGAGGAGTTTGAAGAATACAGGATCAACATTATGCACACCAAGAGAAAAGATAATCTGATTACAGATGCACTTTCACGTGCCCAAGTCATATAGTGCTTTCTTGTGCAAATATTTTGTCATAACACATCCTACTGTGTAAACTGTAGTATTATTATCATATGTGTGCTTAAATAATTTGTTAACAAAAGCTTTCTTATATAAAACATTCTTTTTCTTTATGAGGGAATGTGTCATGTATATCTATATCTTGTGTATCTGTTGGCACATCAGTGAATCTATATTATATGTATTTTTTCTTCAGCACTGCAAATAGTAGTGATCATCTATAAAATAAGGTTATTACATAGCAGCTTTTGTGCAAGAGTGTAGATTCGAGTTTAAGATCTTGAGCTATAATTAGGTGAATAAAAAGTTAAATTAAGCCTATATACTGAACCTGTTTATGAGTTGGCTGGTTAAATTAGGTGGTTATGTACTGCAATGTAAGTCACTTGATAACGTATTGTAAAACTAGGAATGAGCAGTGGAGGTGAATTACATCTTGATTTTATAGCAGATCTGCAACTGTATTCATTCCTATTTCCTAATTTGGCTTAGATTCAGCATTTGATTTTATGTTCAGTCTGCAAATGTATCTAATAGTGTGCTTAGGTCTTTGGTTGGAAGGAACTGTTTATTTAAAATATTGGAGTCTTACGGAGTGCTCATTTGTCTAAAGCAACATTTGAATTTGATGATAATTCTGTACAATGTCATTGTCATACATCAACATTTCCTTCTTTCTGTTAATAAGTATATGACCATAGAGTCGTAATACTATTTATGTGTGTTCTTTTTCTGCCTTGTCATAATTGTATGTTTGCCTTTGAAAAAAGATGCATTCAGAGGCTAAATCTCTCAGGCTAGTGTAACATTAGTTATTCATTTTATTTCATTTATCATAATCAATCTCTGACACACGTGATCCCTTGCTAGATTCAGTGGACTTGCAAGAATTATCATTCGCCATATGATTTGTAATATAGGTCTGCATTACATCGTGGTAAACATAATGAGACTGGACGTACCTCATAGGACTACATATTACTGTAAAAGAGATTAAGAGGTAAGTAAATAGAAAGAAAACACACAAGGTTAGCTGGATGTCCATAAGCTGTCCCATAGTATGGTAAGGTAACCAATATAGCTGGACAAAATGGCCCACAACATGGAACAAAATTATGCCAAACGAAAACACCATATTGCAGTGTATAAGGAAACGATGAGTACACACGAATTTGACAAACTTGTCAAACAGGTCGTTACCCATAGCAAGATTTTGTGAACAAATTCGAAGTAAATGTTTAGAGATGTGACTGCTCATATCGCCTTGGTGTTTATGGTAACTGGATTATATTTACACTCACTGAGAAAATAAGCCAGATTATGTCAAGCAGCATCATGACAGTCTTTGTGATCCATGTGCAGTAAATGTTCCTAGACACTGGGGTATGTTGTTGTTGTTGTTCCTATACACGGGGGTATGTTGTTGTTGTTCCTAGACACTGAGGTATGTAACATGCATCGCATTTTCTTCAAAAGATTAACCTGCTTTCCAGACAAAACAACACACGAATATTGTCACTGAATACTGCAAGGTCCAGCATAATTTCCCTCAACGAATCTGGAATATAAACATCTCCAGACGCTTCTTGCATATGTTGCTGGAGAAATAAGTGGACTCTGTGTGTTTTTATGTGTGTGTGTGTGTGTGTGTATGTGTGTGTGTGTGAGAGAGAGAGAGAGAGAGAGAGAGAGAGAGAGAGAGAGATTAGGGTTTTTAACCTATCTTTAACAATTTTTCAGTCATATCGCTACAATGTCTGCAGTGTGTCAGTTTATAGTGATGTCTAGCACTGGGGCATCATGCTGCAGACATGCAGCATGATGTCCCACCCAGTCACATTATCCTGACACCAGGCCGACCAGTCCTAACACTATCCTTTTAATGCTGAGCGCCTAGCGAGGCAGCTGTTAATACCATTTTTGCATGTCTTTGGTATGATTCGGCAATGAATCAAACCCACAGCCTCCCGCTTATGAGGTTGACGCTCTAACCACTAGGCCACCCAAGCGGTCAATAAGTGAACTAATCCTCTTATCTTATTCACAAAACACTGATTTTATGGTCTTTAATGCTATTTTCAGCATTTTCCAGGCTATACATTGGAATGATACTGTCAATCTTTCTCTCGCACCTACATTGGCTGCATTATTATGGAACAAGATCATTGGGGACAACTGATTGCAATGTAAACAGCAATACTTTTAACTAAACATAGTAAATATGCATATATTGTGAATCCGTGGTCTGTTCTCAAAATCACTTTTCCAACCAGATTTACTTATTTCAGAATCTGAACAGCCCTTCCAACGAGTCTTTGAGGTCTGATAAGTGGAAGACTGATTACTATTTCACATTGAACTTAGATATTAATATTATCAAAAATATCTAGAGGATGTTCAAAATCAATATGTCAGGATATACTCATGAGATAAGATCTGTAGTTTTCATCCTTTGACGTAATATTGTACCTTGGCAGTCAGTGCATCTTTGTCACACATATTTTATATCAGTCTTTTCCAAAGTGAATGCATGAACTTAATTATTTTAAGGGAGTTATACCACTGTGCAAAGGATCAAGTACATACAATCCTGTATTTGAATCCAGTACATCGGAATAAAATAACTACATGCATTTAAAATTCCAAAGATGATGCTACATCACAATGAGGCAACGCAGTTGTTAAGACGCTCAATCATAGTAGTGAAGTAGAAATTGTAGTTGCTCCATTCCAGAACATTTTTAATATACAGCAATAACATTATAGAAAGAAACTGACATATGCCATGTTGTAACTTATTTGGTGCAGTGATAGCATGTCATACGTTTAAATAAAATGTATTCATCAACTGCATAAACATTAGAAAAACACATAACAGGAAGAAGGAATGATGATCATCCTTCACATACCTTGGAGAAGAAAGTGTTGATTTCTTATGAAACGATAACCTGCTCTACTCTATATAGAAACACGACATAAATCATTTGAACCGAGACAACCCTCTCAGGTTAAGATAATGAGCATTGCAATATTCTTACCATCAAAATCAACTAGTGAATCCAGCGAAGCTAAGACAAAAAAAAAATGTCATACTTGGGACTGGTCTTTGTCATTTGGGACTTTAGAGTACAAAGAGCCTACAACACATTTCAGACAATATGATTGTGCTTGGGAGATGATGTCCTGCTTTCCTGTCTTTATGTGGAGACTTAAGTCACTCGCATTTGCTACAAAATGTTTATGTGCGCTTCAAGTTTGCTTCAGGTTATGGACATAATCATTCATGTTCTCAGCACTCTACTTATCTCAAGATTAGAGGGAGTGCATATTGACTCAGACTTCCCACTGATGGTGACTGTTTCTTGTCTACTAATACTGATTGTTTCACAAGTATCACCAAACTCTTTCACAGTACATCTCACACATATTTTCATAATCCTCTTGCAATGTGATGGTAGTGGAGAGAGAGAGAGAGAGTAACGATTAAGAAAAATAAACCTCCATAATCCGTCCACACGTCATAACAGAGTTACAGCAATGGCTCGCTGGTAATTACTCTGATGACCATGTTTTCTCGCAGAGCCGTTGAGGATGACCACAATGGAGTGTATGTGTCTTTATCAGATGGGCGTGGTTTAATGTGTCTAACCACATCAATCATTCTCTTTAGAGGCTGAAAGAGATATGTCAATTTATCTACAACGTTATCAGATGATTATACATATTTCCTAGTTCTAATGAAGACTACATAATATATCTGATCACATTTTAGATAATGTTAATGCAGCCTCGAAAATTGTACCAGTACTACTATACTTTTTCATTTATAAAAGGCTGCTAAAAAACTTGTGCATCAAGTTTATGTTTTACACACACACAGATTTGAAGAGATCTTTTTGATCATCTCTGGGACAGTGAAAAGTTATGCTACTTTTTAAACATGAAATGTAACCATTTCAGGTATGTACATTTAAATTCCGATCACATCCTCTTCTGGTAAACAAATACAACAACAAAACAAAACAATAATAAAACAAAAAACAGAAAACACACAAGTCAAACTTAAACGTGAACCACATGTTTAGTCCATCAAAAGTAATGACCCAGTCAAGAGGCTCAAGATACAAGTATAAAGCTGTGAACTTAGTTCAGTTCTGACTGCATTTATATTCTTTGGAACTGGTCATTTAATATATCGTTCTTTCTGACTGGGGAATTTTTTTCATTCTTTAATTCATCTCAAGAGAAATTTGTTTCAAAGAATATAACCCTTTGGAAACTTGAAAGGTCTCTCCCTAATACAAAATTAACTTGAGCAGATGTTCTACAGAAATAAGGATAGTGACAATTGTAAACACGGTTAAAGAACTAGCATCAGAAGATGATTTCAATTTCAGCATAGGAAAGGCTCGTAATTCTAACAAGAAAACATACAAGGCGAGTTGTTGTTTACATATCAAATATTATGGTTCCGTTATTAACAGTGGATTTGTTGTTCTAGGGTTTAACGCCATTTATCAGCACAAGATAGGCTATACATGGCGGCCAGTATAACTGGTGGAGGAAGAACCCTGGAAAACCCAGGGAAGAACCACCGACCCAGCAGAAGCTCTTGGCAGGCTTTCCCAAGTACCCACGCTAGCCGAGCCTAGGACTCGAACCGACGCAGACAGAGGTGAGATGGCAGTGATCCGGAACGGTGAGCGCTTTAGACCACTCGGCCACTCGGGGCCTCCATTAACAGTGGAAGTTTGGTAGTTGTTTCTAATTAATCTGACCTCAGCGTAAGTGTTGGATCAATTAATAATGTGGAAAATTGTCAAATATTGAATGTTCCACAAATTTAAGGCATTTTGTGTGGTTGTGTCCACAAATGTCCTATTATCTGACCGCTCTTCTAAAATAAAAACATACAAACAAAGTTTTGTATCAAAATAGAAAGAAAAAAAAACTAATCAGTCATGGTCATTAAATAGATCTAAAACGTTTAGTTATTTTAATACAGTTGCCTCTTTGTGGCTATTGGAGCATTTGGTTATTGTAACAAAACGTAAAACATTTATTTCAATAGCATTTAGCCGATTTCTATATTTGGTATACTGCTTTGGAGCTAAATTTAATGATTGCAGTAAAAGACATGTGATTGATTCCTCATCTCTCTCGGTCAATCAATTGATCAGTAAGGTTATAGGTGTCAAATCTACATCTATGTAACAAATAAAAAACCGCTCAGTAGACGTAATACCATGTTTGGTCTCTACATGTATCTGAAATAGGTTTAGTGCTACATACTTCTTATTAACGAATACTCTACCACGAAACAAAAACTCCTTAAAGTGCTAATGGACCTATTTTGAGTGTATTTGTCAAATTAATCTTATTTGCCAAAAATGTCTCAATACTTTGCTATGAGATCGTACAACACATTCATTTCCTTATCTCTGTTGCAGTTCGCGCGATATGGTTTGTTAAGCATCATATGAAATTCTGCATTATTGCCCTCTGAAGTTAAAAGAATATAATGAATGACGTATGTCAAACAATTTGCAGCAAAATTGCATTCATATCTGACTGATGTGAAACATTATTGCCCAAGTTACAATGGTTACCCCATACATGAGCATGGCTGGATCAAGTCAAGTATTGGCTGGGTGGGGGTTCCTAAACTTCAAAAGGGCTCCATAGCAAATGTATATTTACTCAAAGTCTGCATAATATCAAAACGGTATGTTTATGTGTGTCAGTTTTTGTGTTGGGGGGAGGAGTGGCCATGATCTAGCCCTGATGAGTTCTCATTAATATATTGTACAATTTATATTGGTATCCAATCACATAATTACAGTTGTGTGACCTAAACTTGATATTGTATTATAGAAAGGAACCATGCAATTCCTTTTCTTATCTGAAATAAATTTATCTCGTGATGAATGTAATAATTAAAAAATGTCCCTTTCAGAAAGAACAATCTAGCCCCATAAATTAAATGGCCAGTCCTTAGCAGTACACATATAATTAAATTGACTAAGTATATATATTCAGCCTTGTGATTGAGACATTACATGATTTGTAAATTCAGAGTTTGCTCATTTTTATTAAACAAAACTGGCTGTCAACTGGATTTTTAAATCTCAGAGGATTTATCTGTATAAACAAAAGTATAAAATTTAGATTCAGGTCAGTGCATAAGTTGGTTCCGTTTGCGTTGAATAAAGTAAAACACACTGCAAAATGTCTCCGGAGTTTAGATTTTTGGGCCTCAGTTCTAAGGCAGACCGGTCTGATCTGCACACAGGCAGGTGAACCTTTGCAAAAAGTAGGATATGGTGGGCATTTGGAATAAAGAGTGGTTTCGATATGAAAAGGATGGGTCTTTTAGGAAAAAACAAAAAGAACTTCAACGTGTACCCTTCTGCTCATGCGCAAGCAAATTAATCATTGGAAAACAATGTTTCAGGCAGAAGGCATTAGGCTCATGGAAAATCTCTTGGAAGTCGATGCATTAGGACCTTTTCAGACATAGCCCCTAAAATGTATTTCCTACTCGAATTTCATGCAAAAGCAAAAACTACAGGGGTTATGAGTTAAATGGCCAATCCCATACATGTGCATTCAGAGCGGAACTAAGTGATAGTAGTGTACATGTATATTCACTATTATAACAGGGTCCTTACTGCTTAAGGACTAAACACATGGTTCGCACCGCTCCAGTGGCCTAGTGGTTAGAGCGCCTGTATCAGAAGCAGGAGGTTGTGGGTTCAATCCCCGGCTGAGTCATTTCAGAGACTTACACAAATGGTACTAACAGCTGCCTCACTTGGCGCTCAGCATTAAGAGATTAGTGTTATGACTGGTCGGCCTGGTGACATGATAATGTGACTGGACTGCCACACTGCAGACATCGTAGCGATATGACTGAAAAATTGTTAAAGCTACGTTAAAAATCCTGAACACACACACACATGGTTCGCATTTAAGTGAGTCAGTGATTTCTTTGTTGCTGTTTGTGTTTTTATAAGAAGTGCTGCTCTCTGGCATTTAGCTGTCAATATCTTTAAACAGTAAGATAAATATACACTGTTCAAGCTAACCTCAACAAGATGGGCCTCTCATCAAATATGTTCATCAATTTTCTAACTATACAAAATATACAACACTTTTCAAAAATTAATTACTATTGTCCATATATATATAATTGAAATAAAGATCACTGACTGGCTAAATGGCATTTGCTTGTTAATTGCTCAAGTTATGGGATTAAGTCCTCCACCGTGATGCAAATGGTTCTCAAAATACATGTGAGCTGTACTATTCAGACTGACTGAAAAGGTATTCAAGTCACGCACCTTGCATGACAAAACTATAACTGTCTGGAATGTTCTGAGGAATAGTTTGAACTTTTTCCTGAACTGAGCCATGATAAGAACCCAGACAAATTCCAATTTGGCAAAGGGGGGTTGGGCTGTTAAAATAAAAATTGGATCCATGACGTTTAACAACTCAGAGTTCCTCCAAAGACCTTATTTGATATCCATGAAAGATCTTCCAGGTGTACATGTATATAAATGTTAGCTGCAGGCAACATTTCAGTAAAATATTGCAATTACGTATGAAGTTAACACTGAGATTTTGTTGTACAGAAATCTGGCTTATTTGTGACCAGGAAAATCCGAATCTGAGCTCAGATTTGCAATATCTTACATAAGTGTGGAGATACACCCGTTAAGATGCCCGTTTGCTTTTAATGGATTGTATTTGAAAATTATACCTAAGGAGGATTGTACCAAAGTAATCTCATATGCATCAAGTTTACTGTTAGGCTGTACCTGGGTCTCAAACTCGAGGCAAGTTACAGCATACAAAAATTATCTTCTCATAACAGATTTGGTTTGACTATGTGGACAATTTTCTAGCATAATTTCTTTTTTTCAATATCGTCAATATACATATCTTGGAATTAGTGTCAAAACTTCAGCTATGTGTCACAGTGCTTTTGCCTTTAAATAATTTTATCTTTTTATTAAAATCAGAGCTGAGGTCACCTTAAGGAAGCGATTTGGAGTTTGTGATTAGGTACAGAATGATACAATTTGTTAGTAGGTCTGATAGGTCTTTATTATAACTGACATATATTCTGCCTTGATGCCTAATACATCATGAATTGGTAGCCTCTAATGGTAACTGATACCAATTTTTCCCATCATAGATTCAGGGCAAAAGGCTGGTTGATTAGGTAATTAGGGACTATGTTAATGCATCAACACTAGACCCTGAAACCAGACCCCTTTCCCTCACAAGCATTCAGAGCGGAGGGCCTTCGAGATTCTCGCCACTACTGAAAGTCAAATCTGACCTTTCAGTTGATCAAATATTTGGTGTCTCCAGGTAAACTATATGTGGATAATTGGTGTTTTAAGACGGCATTTAGGAGGCTTGGGGTGTAGAAAAGTGCCTCCCCTTTAAGGATGCCTACTAGACAGCTTCAACTATCATCAGCTGTCATACGGTTGAGATCTGAAGGGTGCATGGGATGTAAGAGACCCCTGTGCATAAATATTGCTTCAACTGAGCCAAACGCAGCTGGCTTCTCAAATGAGGGTACGGGTAGAGCAGCACGTTTTTGGGATAGTTATTGAGCTTATTACCACAGATTTGCTTCATATTTGCCTCCAACGAGTGAAATGGAGTCATCTTTAAAGCCTGATTGTAAATATCTGTTTTAGTGTGTTGTGCAGAGCAAAGACACATCACGACATATCAAGTTAAGATAGGCATAGGCAATCAACACACTCACCATTGAATCGTGAGCTGCTCTGTTAATGACCAGAGCCATTTGTGCCGCCAATTGGCAGAAACTCTTTTTTTATATAATCCATATTATAAAAAGCAGCAGATACGTTGACTAGCAGTACATTTTAATCAAAGGCCACACGTTCATTAGATGGGAGAATATGTCTTGTACCAGACTGCTTACGATGCGTTTCCATTTAGGAATAAAGTATTCCTTTTGACAACAATGATGCAAGTTCCATCGTTATATATAATTAATGACAACTGCCCTATGGGTGAGCAATAAGTACATGAGAATCGGGTTCTGCAGTATGAATTTCTCATACTGGCATGCATAACTAGTTTGCAGGGTGTATGGATAACATTGCTACCTGCCGATAGGAAGGAGGCCTGGTGGTGCCAGTCCAGGTCATTGTATGGGTTTCAATGGAGTGACTGATATATGACAAAGAATCGCCGTAACAATGTGTCGGGCAGTCTTTTGTCAGTCAAAATGGACATATCAATCCCTAAGATCTGTATAATTCAAACTGTATGTTGTTGTAATAGGATTTAATGTCATTTTTCTGCACAAGATAGGCTATACGTCGCGGCCAGTATAAATGATAGAGGAACAATCAGGGAAAATCCCAGAAAGAACCACTGACCCACGAGAAACTACCGGCAAGCTTTCTTACATACCCACATTGGCCCAGCCTGAGTCTTGAACCCAGGCAGAGTGGTGAGATGTCAATGATCCGTAACAGTGAACGCTTTAGACCACTTGGCCAGTCCGGGCCTCCAAACTGTAGGTAGCCATAGTCATGTTAAGACAGAAAAGCCTATCATTAAGATTTCCATAATTGTATGATTGTAACAACGGATTCAAAATTAATTATGCAGCCTAGTTTAATATTTAGTGCCAAAAATAAATAAATAAAACAAATACATCTCATCATTATCAGACAACCTTGTTATAAGCTTTCTTTACGTGGATTTGAATTCCTCATGTTCACTTAACCAATCATTTATAGACTTTATGTTTGGACATACGAGTCAAAATTACAATATTTCATTCTCATATTCTACTTTGGAAACAAGTCAAGAAGTGTTTTGCCGACATTTTCATCTCCTTTACATTTTCAAATAACCATCTGCCATGCAGCCTAAACTAGTGTCAAAGTTAGTCAGCTCAATATTTGTCGCAGTAAATGAAACAGCTTTGTCTTATGGTCTTTTGGAATGAGTACTTTGAAATACCAACCAGGATACCAAGCATGTACATAGAAATATCAACTAGGATACCAAGCATGTATTTAGAAATACCAACCAGGATACCAAGCATGTATTTAGAAATACCAACCAGGATACCAAGTATGTACTTAGAAATACCAACTAGGATACCAAGTATGTACTTAGAAATACCAACCAAGATACCAAGCATGTACTTAGAAATGCCAACAAGGATACCAAGTATTTACTTAGAAATGCCAACAGGGATACCAAGCATGTACTACAAATACCAACCAGGATACCATGCATGTATTTAGTTTGCAGGGTGTATGGATAACATGGTTACCTGCCGAGAGGAAGGAGGCCTGTTGGTGCCAGTACAGGTCATTGTATGGGTTTCATTGGAGTGACTGATATATTACAAAGAATCGCCGTAACAAAGTGTTTGCCTTTAACAGGTACATATATTGTAAACATACATACTATCTGTTACATATGACCAGCATTTGAAAATTAATGTACTTAGAAATACCAACCAAGATACCAAGCATGTTACTAAAATGATGGATTTTTAAGTTTAAAAACAGTGGTATGCCCACATTAATTTTCAAATGCTGGTCATATGTAACAGATAGTATGTATGTTAACAATATATGTACCTGTTAAAGGCAAACTTGACTGCAACTCTGAATTTAAAACACAATTATGGTGGGGACTCTAAACCCATGTCGTCCGACACATGTAACTATCCTATGTTGTTACCATTACCATGTTTGTCATTTTCAGAATGCTCAGGGATCTCAACTATCTCTACAGATGGAGGCTTTACGCTTGACTGTACTTTTA